>JALIZH010000690.1:0-46330 GCA_030522465.1 Rhipicephalus appendiculatus
CGAATACAGTGAAAGAAACGCGCGTGGCAATATATACCCTAAAAAGTGGACGGAGGGATGACCGCCACCGTAGCTCAGTGGTAGAGCATCGGACGCGTTATTCGAAGGTCGCAGGTTCGGATCCTGCCGGTGGCAAGTTATCTTTTCGTATACTTTCCTTTCTTCACATTTACATTACAATTACTTCTGATAACGTCCCCTATACCTTGCTTGGCATCATTGTCTGTTAGTTCTCATTAATGTGTTTAACAAAGCAAACGAGCCCTTAAGTTCACACTTCTTTCCTTCGTATATATATATATATCTCGAAAAGTGTTTCAGCAGATCCAGTGCATTGTATGCGTTGAAAAACGACGGACTAACGTGCGAAAATGTTTATTTCTTCCAACGTTTCAGCAGGAGGGCCTGCCTTCGTCAGGGAATACAGGGCACAGGCAAAAACGCACATTATATACATGAGTACGACGGGGGGCCCCCCAACACGTGCTTAACTATTATCGTCATATATATGGAATATACAATGTAGATAGCAATAAACATAGACACTTGTGCGATATGGTTATGACTGCATGAAAAAAAATGCGAGCAAGACACAGCCTGCAACAACAAAATAACAAACTGAGGGCTATGCGCTCGCATTTTTTTCATCGAGGATTACTATTACGATTATAAAGTCTCACATAAAAGTCACATGCAGCACTCTTAACACTCCTGAATTATCTTAATCAAAAGGACATCAAATAATAATTAAATGCAGTATGTTCCCGAAATCAAGAAATCCCGCTATCACAATTCTGAAGGATGCGCACAGTGGGATGTGGAAGGTGTCGTGCCTGACAGTTTGTCTTGAACGCGAAACCCTTAAGAAACGCTTTCGTAAGAAGTTTAGTCGGAGGCAATTTGAGATGTACGCGGCATTTCCTCCACAAAAAATGAAACATATGTGTGCATATCGCATTTGCGATAACGAAGTACAAGCACAAACCTTTTATACTAGTCGGCGACTTCAACGTAGAAATTATGCACAGCGACTGAATTATGCAGGGTATGAGGTCTTGTAACACCCTACGATGCATTTTATATGCCTGGAAACAACCAACAACCAGCCTAGGAACATACATAAGCCTTTTCTTTGCCAACTGTACATCAGATTCATTACAAGAACCATTGGCTCCCAGCTTTACAGACCACAAAGCAGTAATATTGAAGGGAAAGCGGAATCCAGAATCCAATACGATACACGAATTATAACAAGACCATTAGAAGAGCATTGAAAAGGAACCAAGTAAATACATTAGTATATATATGTATACGTTAGGTCACTCAATTTATATTCGCGTTGGCAACGCGCAGGTGATGTATGGTGACATACCGGTACGAAGCCCAGGGCTTGGCCACTCGTCATGATTTATAATAGTGGAGATGCGGTGATTTTATCCATTAAAAGAAGCTGGCCAACGTTTCTGGCACTCCTGATATGAACATGGCCGCACAGATCAGTGAGATTGCGTCATATGTCTTCAGGACAAGCTCGTCCAGTGTGATGAGCGAGTGTTGTAGCAAATTTATCTGTCTCGTGGAAAGCAGTACTATCGCGCTCAGTATGAGCTACACCGCGGGAGCGCGTGGCCAAGCGCACTGTAATGTTGTACAGTGGCGCCGATCGTCACATATTTTCGAGTTATCAGGGGAGTGTTTAGCTGTTCCTTTGAGTGCGCATCGCCTTCCCTTAATTTCACGCTCGCCCTCGTTTTGCCATGTCGTGATATCAACTTCGAAAATGATAACTGCCCTGTGGCTTGATACACAAACTTCACATTTTACTTCCGTAAAGCTAAATAAATGGCAAAACGTTCCTTCAAATAAAGGAAGTCAAGGATGAAAGCAAGCAATTGGGAGTGATGCGCGATCACAAGAACAGCCATACTCTCTCCCAATAACTCGAAAATATGCCACGATCGGCGCCATTGTACAACCTTGCAGTGCACTGGGCCACGCGCTCGCGTGGTGTAGCTCATACTGAGCGCGATAGTACGTGTACGCTACCTTGCAACTTGACCTCAGCCTTTTTTGTTTGGAAGTTTAGCTTTTTCCTGCGTCTTTTGAACTCTTGCCATCATTAGTGTGTTGCTCACGCCAACATTTTAAACGTATATGCTGCCAGGAGCGTATATATCTTCATTTTGACAACTATTGAGCACTTTATCGTTATTTTATGCCTTTGAATAAGGTTGAGAGCTGGGCTAGTTGGTGACTGATCATTGTACCTATATGGTGAAGGAGCGCACTTTGGACGGGAACGAAGAGGACAAGGAGGAGACGACACTTGCTACACTCGCAACTGAATTTATTTCAGGAAAAATACTTCATATATATGTGCACCCAAGCACCCACGAGCGACACAGAAATAAATGAATCCTCAATACAAACTTATCAATGCACAAATTTTTGCACACTCAAGTAATATGAATACCTATGAACGTGTAAAATTAACCAACAGTCCATGTATTCTTATCTACGGACAATATCTGCGCACACTTAAGCGATAAAAATACACATAGTCAAGGGCTGGATTTCACTGTTCAGTTACCAAATAATGACAAACTTCAGTTTTTGGATGTTGAAATAGCTGCCACAGCTGGACATGCATGCTGGTCATACAATCCACGAACGGAAAAACCATTACTTAGCCTATAGTTCGGCAGATTCTAAGGTCGTAAAGAGTGGCATAGCATTTCCCTGTTTGAGAGCAGCCCTGACGAAGTCGTGCCCAGAAATGCTTCAGTCAACATATTAGCAGGCTAAAGAATGCAGGGTACGCAAACACGTGCTCTGTAGATCATCAAACAAGCTGATTAGTTACGTACGTGATAACTCCCGGAACAAAATGACAACAAAAAAATGACAAAAGAAAAAAAGGTAGGTCTCTATACGATATGCGCAAAAGATTGCACATAACTTAAAAAACGTAGGCAATAGGTTTGACGTAGACGTATTTTTCTCGGCACCCAACAAGCTTGGTGAAATATTAGACCGCAAGCTTTCCACTGCAGAAAAAAACTAATGCCATAAGGTGCACAATAAATCACAAAACAAAGTTTGTTAGATGTAAATTATGCGTTGTATACTGTTTGCCCCTATCATGTAGGAAAGTACACATCGGCCAAACGGGTCGGTGTCTAAACACCAGGCTGTCGGAGCATCAGAGGTCCGTAGAAAACAATGATCATTCCCACATTAAGAGGCACTGTTTTCAGTGTGGCTGCTTGCCACTATTTGATGACATCTCCTTGGTTTTCTATGATGGGAACCAACTAACCAGGGAAATAGTTGAAGCGTTTCACATTAACAAAAGAAAAGACTGCTGCATTAGTCAATCACCAGTTTCGTCCGCCTCGGTGGAGCAGTGGTTACGGTGCTCGGCTGCTGACCCGAAGGTCGCGGGTTCGATCCCGGCCGTGGCGGTCGCATTTCGATGGAGGCGAAATGGTAGAGGCCCGTGTACTCTGCGATGTCAGTGCACGTTAAAGAATATCAGATGGTCAAAATTTCCGGAGCCCTCCACGACGGCGTCTCTCATAATCATATCGTGGTTTTGGGACGTAAAACCCCAGATATTGCCACGCGCTATTCTTATTTTCACTTTTGTTGTATTCGGTTTTCGCCCACAAAGACCGTCAGCAAAGCTCAGCTCAAACCGCGCCTTATTGTTCTAGAACCTTCGCGATTATTGTAGATCGTTTTGTTAAGATTGCGCGCAAGACGCGACCACTCGAGATTATTCCTGAGCTTGCGCGATGACCAGTGATAAGGCTAGAATGTTCGACGCGTGATGCATAAAAGCCGGCGCGCTCCAACGATGTTCAGTTCATCGACGGCCGACGCTCTGTTCGCCGCCATCAGTACCAGCGTTTATTGCTGTAATCTCACCTTCAGTTTACCGGCCACAAGTTCGGCCCAAATAAAGTGTTTTATCTTGGACTACTGCCTACCGCCTTCGTCAACGTCACGACCACGTGACATCTGGTGGAGGTGCTGCTTCGTCCATGTTCCGGACGCCCCCGCGAGGTGCTGACCCTAGCCCAAGCCGCGAAGAAGACGACGCAAAGGACAACCCTCATCGTCGAACCAGCCGTAGGCAGCAGGGACTACAGCCAGAACACGGACTTCTGCCAGAAAACACCAGGAACACCAAGACTGTGACTTCAACCACAGGCACGATGACCACCCCCGTGCCGCCTGCACCAATCGTGCTCCGGCAGCCCAAAGAGCCGCCAATATTCCGCGGATCATCAGTTGAAGATCCTGAAAGCTGGCTAGAAGCGTATGACCGGGTCGCCAACTTCAATCACTGGAGCAACGACGACAAGCTTCGGCACGTTTATTTTGCCTTAGAAGACGCCGCTCGGACCTGGTTCGAGAATCAAGAGCGAAACCTCACAACGTGGGATGTTTTTCGCGCCAGGTTCCTGGCCACTTTCACAAGTGTGGTCCGCAAGGAGAAGGCCGAAGCCCTCCTGGAAACACGTGTGCAGCTGCCGAATGAAAACGTGGCGCTCTTCACTGAAGAGATGACCAGACTCTTCCGCCACGCCGACCCCGAAATGCCCGAGGACAAAAAAGTTCGCCTCCGCATGCGAGGAGTTAAACAGGAGCTTTTCGCGGGACTGATGCGGAACCCACCGAACAGTGTCGAAGAATTTGTGTCGGAAGCGACAACCATCGAAAAGACCCTGGAAATGCGCACACGGCAATTCAACCGCTGCTCTACGTCAGGCTATGCAGAGATCCAACCACTCTGCTCCGACGATCTGCGGGAGACCATAACGGCCGTAGTGCGGGAAGAACTTCGCCGTATGTTCCCGTCGTGCCAGCCTCAAGTTTCGTCAATTGCAGACATCGTCAGAGAGGAAATCCAGCAGTCGCTGGAAACCCCTGAACAACCACATCCTCAGCCGCAAGCCATGAGCTACGCTGCTGTAGCCCGACGCGACGCCCTTCCTCCACGCCCACGACAAGAGGCCGCACCGCCGCATTTCCGTCGCCAAACACCGCCGCCACCAGAACCGACGCCATACCACCCACTTGCCGGCCAGCGCAACGCTCCGAGGAAGACCGACGTGTGGCGCGCCCCCGATCACCGCCCACTATGCTACCACTGCGGAGAAGCCGGCCACACGTACCGGCGCTGCCAGTACCGCCAGATGGGACTGCGTGGTTTCGCCATCGACGCTCCGCGTCCAACAGCGGGGTGAAAAACCACGCGATATCGGCGACTACCTCGCAGGAGGGCAGTGGACGCCCCGACGACCTTCCCGCTCGCCGTCGCCCGGCCGCTACATGTCACCGCACCGCCGGCAGTACACTGGCCCAAACCGGGGCCGGTCGCCTAGCCCGTATCCGGGAAACTAAGGGCAGCAACCGATGGAGGTGCGGTTGCTGTACGACGAAATGCCGAAGATCCTCCGCGGCCGCCGACGACGACAACGCGACGAAACCTGCAGAACACGACGCGAAGCAGACGAAGCCCTGCCGACGAAACGTCGGGGACCGAGGAAACGACGCAACACGGAAGCAGTGCAACAAATCGACGCAGCCGTGACCCGACGCCACGACCTAACTGCAACGCGAGACGACGAACTAGCGACCTCGACGTTGTTATCGACGGCCACGGCGTGACCGCTCTTGTCGACACTGGGGCCGACTATTCCGTCGTCAGTGGGCCATTCGCCGCCAAGCTGAAGAAAGTAAAGACCGCTTGGAGTGGACCCGAAATCCGGACAGCTGGAGGCCACCTGATAACGCCTATTGGAGTCTGCACGGCAAGAGTCACCGTCAGTAACCGGACTTATCCTGCGAGCTTTGTAATCTTACAAAACTGCTCCAGGGATGTGATACTTGGAATGGACTTCCTAAGTGACAACGGCGCCGTCATCGACCTAACGTCTGAGCCGATAACACTAACCTCAGACAAAGCGCTCCCACCCCTCGCGACGCCAGGGAACTATGCACTGAATGTGATAGAAGAGGAGGTGACCGTTCCGCCACTCTCCAGCGTCATTATTTCCGTCGGCACCGAAAACCCTGCGAACCTTGAAGGCGTCATCGAGGGTGATCAGCACCTACTCCTGAACCGTCAAATTTGCGTCGCAAGAGGTATAGCCGAGCTGCGTGACGGTAAAGCAAAGGTAGTGCTGACAAACTTCAGCCACGAATATAGGCACCTCAACATTGGTACGACGGTCGCCTACATCGAAGAATGCGTGGCCGCCAGCGATGCTTTCGCCCTCTTTGATGCTGCCGAACCTGTTTCGACGAATCGAGGTCCCGAACCAGATTTCGACGTCGACCCGAGCCTCCCGAAGCACAATCAAGACCAGCTCAAAAGTCTGCTCTTGCAATTCAAGGACTGGTTCTCGTCGTCGTCAAGAATTCGACAGACCCCAGTCGCAAAACATCGCATCATAACAGAGGAAAATGCGAGACCACTCCGCCAGAGCCCGTACCGAGTTTCAACGCGAGAACGCGAGGCCGTAAAGCAGCAAGTCGACGAAATGCTACGCGACGACATCATCCAGCCTTCAAAGAGTCCTTGGGCGTCACCCGTGGTGTTAGTGAAGAAGAAGGACGGAACCCTCCGTTTCTGCGTCGATTATCGCCGCCTGAACAAAATCACGAAGAAGGACGTGTATCCTCTCCCACGTATCGACGACGCCCTGGACCGACTCCACAAAGCGAAGTATTTTTCGTCGATGGACCTCAAGACCGGCTATTGGCAAATCGAGGTCGACGAGAGAGACCGAGAGAAGACTGCCTTTATCACACCAGATGGCCTCTTCGAGTTCAAAGTCATGCCCTTCGGTCTTTGCTCGGCACCTGCGACGTTCCAGCGTGTTATGGACACTGTACTGGCCGGCTTGAAGTGGCAGACCTGCCTTGTGTACTTGGATGACGTTGTTGTGTTTTCTTCAAACTTCGACGAACATATCCGACGCCTAGAAGCTGTACTTCAGGCAATCAAGGCCTCCGGACTCACCCTGAAGCCAGAAAAGTGCCGCTTTGCATACGAGGAACTTCTGTTCTTGGGTCACGTCATCAGCAAGTCTGGAGTTTGCCCCGACCCACGAAAAACAGCTGAAATCGCTGCCTTCCCGCCGCCGACCGACAAGAAGGCCGTTCGCCGATTTCTCGGCTTGTGCGCCTATTATAGACGCTTCGTCAAGGAATTTTCACGCATCGCCGATCCACTAACTCAGCTCACGAAAAACGACGTGGAATTCACCTGGGGAGCGGCGCAAGTCGAAGCATTTCAAGAATTGAAACGACGCCTGCAGACGCCTCCAATACTTGCGCATTTCGACGAACACGCCGACACGGAAATACACACCGACGCAAGCAGCGTAGGACTCGGCGCTGTTCTTGTCCAGAGAACTGCCGGCGTGGAAAGGGTTAACAGTTATGCTAGCCGGTCGCTATCCAAGGCGGAAGCCAACTATTCCACAACAGAAAAGGAGTGCCTTGCCATCATCTGGGCAACGTCAAAGTTTCGCCCCTACCTCTACGGCAGGCCCTTCAAAGTTGTGAGCGACCACCACGCCTTGTGTTGGCTGGCTAACCTGAAGGACCCTTCCGGCCGTCTCGCAAGATGGAGTCTGAGACTTCAAGAATTCGACGTTACCGTCGTTTACAAGTCCGGACGAAAACACTCTGACGCCGAGTGCTTGTCTCGCGCCCCCGTCGGCCCGCCGCCGCTGGATGACCAGGAGGATGACTTCTTCTTGGGAACCATAAGTGCCGACGACTTCGCCGAACGACAGCGCGCCGATCCGGAACTCAAGGGCCTTATGGAATACCTCGAGGGCAAAGCCACCGTGGCTCCAAAGGTATTCAGACGAGGACTGGAGTCGTTTTTCATGCGCAACGGCGTTCTGCTAAAGAAAAACTTCTCGCCACTTCGGGCCGACTCTCTCCTCATAGTACCTTCGGCATTACGACCAGAAGTTCTGCATGCTTTGCATGACGACCCGACGGTTGGACACCTTGGGATTTTCCCGTACGCTGGCAAGGATACAAGAAAAGTACTACTGGCCTCGCCTCACTGCCGACGTCACCCACTACGTGAGGACTTGCCGAGATTGTCAGCGACGGAAGACACCACCGACTAGGCCAGCCGGACTTCTGCAACCCATCGAGCCACCTCGCCGGCCGTTCCAGCAAATCGGCATGGACTTACTGGGGCCGTTCCCGACGTCGAATTCCGGAAACAAGTGGATCGTCGTAGCTACTGACTACCTCACCCGCTACGCCGAGACAAGTGCCCTGCCCAAGGGCAGTGCCGCCGAGGTAGCAAAGTTCTTCGTCGAGAACATCGTACTGCGTCAAGCCGCCCCAGAGGTCCTCATTACCGACAGAGGTACGGCCCTTTACCGCGGACCTAACTCAGGCGATCCTAAGGTACAGCCAAACAAGTCACCGCCGGACCACCGCCTACCACCCACAGACCAACGGCCTGACCGAGCGTCTAAATAAGACCATCGCCGACATGCTGGTCATGTACGTCGACGTCGAACACAAGACGTGGGACGCCATTCTTCCGTACGTGACCTTCGCATACAACACGGCCGTGCAAGAAACGACGCAGATGACGCCATATAAGTTGGTCTACGGACGGAGCCCGGCAACGACGCTTGACGCCATGTTACCGAACGTCACCGATGAGGAAAACATCGATGTGACCGCCTACCTACAGCGCGCCGAAGAAGCACGACAGCTCGCCCGCCTGCGGATCAAGAATCAGCAGACGACCGACAGCCGCCGTTACAATCTTCGACGACGCTTCGTGGAATACCAGCCCGGCGACCGCGTTTGGGTGTGGACACCGATACGCCGACGTGGACTTAGTGAAAAACTCCTTCGGCGATACTTCGGGCCGTACAAGGTGCTTCGACGTCTCGGTTGCTCTGGACTACGAGGTCGTCCCGGACGGCATAACGAACTCTCAACGGCGCCGTGCGCGACCTGAAGTCGTCCATGTCGTGCGCCTCAAGCCGTATTACGCGTGTTAGCAAACCAGAGGACTGCACTTATTGCTTAATTATTGAACTTTCTTTCTTTATTGTTGCATGCATTTTCCCCCGCGTTCTGTTTTAAGCATAGGGACGATACCTTTTCAGAGGGGGGGGCATTGCCACGCGCTATTCTTATTTTCACTATTGTTGTATTCGGTTTTCGCCCACAAAGGACCGTCAGCAAAGCTCAGCCCAAACCGCGCCTTATTGTTATAGAACCTTCGCGATTATTGTAGATCGTTTTGTTAAGATTGCGCGCAAGACGCGACCACTCGAGATTATTCCTGAGCTTGCGCGATGACCAGTGATAAGGCTAGAATGTTCGACGCGTGATGCATAAAAGCCGGCGCGCTCCAACGATGTTCAGTTCATCGACGGCCGACGCTCTGTTCGCCGCTATCAGTACCAGCGTTTATTGCTGTAATCTCACCTTCAGTTTACCGGCCACAAGCTCGGCCCAAATAAAGTGTTTCATCTTGGACTACTGCCTACCGCCTTCGTCAACGTCACGACCACGTGACAATATTATTATTATAATCACCAGTTTCATTAAGTCATGGGGAAGCCACATTCCTGGAAGGTCTTTAAGTTGTACTGCTGCTTTTGTTACGCCCTCAATCTTGTCTTCTATTCCCATTTTAAGCGCGTGTATGTTTCTAGTGGAACATATTGCAATCGGCCTAGACCGTACATCATTTTTAAAGTGTATAAGCTGCACATGCTTCGTTCTGTTTTGGTTTTTTTATCACCCGTTCAAAGTGCGCTACTTCACCATATAGGTAAAATGATTTTATGCCTTATTATATTCCAGAATTGCTGGCCTCGGCGCGATCGGATCGGCACTTCTATTGTGACCCATTTTCACTGTCTTTACAGTCTTCAGCCGCTATATTATTGCTAGGGTGTAGCTGGGTTTTGTTGAACTGGCACAATCAAATGTTTCTCGTACGACGGCGTTTGTGTAGCACAGTCAGGAACCTACGCCATCACTACTCGTTTCACGGTTGAGATCTACCGAGAATCATGCACAGATAACAGTATTATAGATGGTGTAAATGTAATCATCCACCATCTGGGACCGTCTTTCGTGCTAGTATTAATATACTGTCTTTGCTTTCACTGCTTGGCACAAGTTCGCACACTGGAGTGCGCTCCAGCACCACGCTCGCTGCCGGCGTTTTAGGGGCGAAGCTCCTTATGGCATCACCTGGGCGGTTATCGGTTGTCGATGCATCCTGAGTAGCCAGTAGCGTCTCCCTGGCGTAGATGGCGCTGTCCCATAGAGATGCATGCAAACTGCAGTTGGGTGACGATATACTAGATGGCGTCAGTGGTCTTTCGTATGGTTTGGGTAGCGACCACAATCGCATCGCTATGACATTCTCTACTTCTGTCCATCGGAATCGTCGGACAGAACGCCGCAAGCCAGCTCGACGCTACTTGCCGGCAACATCCTTCGAACAAGTGGCGGAGGACTTTGAGGAGAATGACATACATGCCCGACAAACAGCATACGAGGAGTTCGTGGGAGAGCTGCGACGCACTATGTGTCACTATGAGAAGCGAGTCCAATCCCGAGGTGGTACCAGACCTAGGCCTGGTGGGACCAGCAGGTGAAGACGGCACTTGAAGCGCGACGCAAGGCAAATCGAGCCCACCGATATGCAGTAAAGAACCTCTCGGTAGAAGAATGCCAACAGGCGTGGCAGGAATTCTTGCGCTGCAAGAGAGATATGCAACAAATGGTTCAGAAGAAAATTGCGGAAAGCAACCAAAAACAACTGCGTACAATCACAGAAGCCGGCAACAACGGACCGCGCAAATTCTGGACATATATCTCATCTCTAAATCGCGAGGCCCCCCATTCCTACTCTCCGAGACGCAACAGGTCAAGCTGTCGCAGACCTTGAAGAACACCTGGCGACCTACTTGCAGCGAATGTATGAGAACCCGTCGCCAGAACAACAGGGAACGCCATACCAGCCTCGTGGAAAAGGCTGTGAGATGGACAACAGCACCACGGCGGAGCGCGAGTGGAAGGTCTCCCGTGTGGCAATCGACCGAGCCATGCCCAGCATTGGAGCCCACAGCGCCAAAGGACTGGATGAAATTCCACCTGGGCTAGTGAAACAGCTTCGACAGAGTGCAAGAGAGACCTTCGGCTTCAATCTTCACCGGCATTCTCAATGGGGACCCTATCCCAGAGGACTGGCGCCGCGGCAAGGTGTGCCTGGTACCCAAGAGGCGTGGCAGCAGCGACCAATTGCAAGACTATAGACCACTCACCGTCACCAGTGTGTTGTACCGACTCTTCACACAGGTCCTTAAGAAATGGATGAGCGGTTGGGCGGAAACGCAGGGACCACTGACAGAGCTGCAAAACGGCTTCCGTCGGCATCGGCGAGGGGAGGATAATCTCTTTGTCCTCACACAGAGCATCGAAATTGCACGCAGGGAATCTCGCGGGCTAATCGCCTGTTTTCTGGACGTGGCCAAGGCGCATGACAGCGTACCACACGGACACCTTCTTTCTCGTATGGAAGATCTAAATATGCCTCTTGTGTGGATTGAATTACTGCGCCGACTCTACACTGGCAATACAGTTGAAACCAACTTTGGTGGAACACGAACACTCGCAGTGCCAGTACAGCGTGGTCTCAAACAAGGATGCCCTCTTTCCCCATTGCTGTATATGCTATATACAGCGGGGCTGGAGCATGCCCTCCTTGATTCAGGGGTGGGGTTCAAACTCAACTGCTCCTACGACGGCACCCCAATGACTTGGACACTACCAGGCCTAGTTTTCGCGGATGATCTCGTGTTGCTGGCCGAAAATAAGGCGCAACTGCAACATCTGGTCGAAATATCAGCCAATCACCTTGATACCCTGGGCCTGGCCTTCAATCCGAAAAAGTCAGCGGTGCTCCAGTTCTCTGGTGAGTGTGCTGAGGCTGCTCTAGTACTACCGAATGGCGAGGAGCTGCCCCGACTAGAGGAATACCGCTATCTAGGCGTGATACTGTGCACCTCAGAAAAGCTCGTCTCAGGGCATGAAGCACACCTGAGACAAGCGGCACAGCGAGCCAGCCGCATACTGCGTCGACAATGCCTGTGGGGCTGCAGCCGATACCACATGGTGCGCGACCTGTGGAAAGCCGTGCACGTGCCTGGACTCACCTACGCAAACTCCGTCGTTTGTCTGTCAGCCCCGACAAGGGATTGGCTGGAACGAGGACAACGAGAGGTGGGCCGCATAGCCTTAGGCTGCCATGGGCGTGTTGCCGTGGAGGCTATCCAGGGCGATGTCGGTTGGTCCTCTTTTGAGGCTCGAGAGGCCCACAGCGAAATCTCGTTCGAGTGTCGGCTGCGGACCATGAACGACAGCAGGTGGGCGCGCAGGCTCTTTCGCTACGTATACATCAAGGGCATCCGCACCCAATGGAGGTCAAGAGTGATGTTCCTGAGGCGGAAATACGGCCTCCTCGACTATATCGAAACGGGACCTTGGCGGGAGACCGCAAGAGACATTCGTGACCGTGTACGAGAGGCAGAGGGACAAATGTGGCAGTCAGCTATGCTCCCCAAGACTACCCTCAACATGTACCGGGAGAGCAAGAAAGACATTGCGACGGAGCCAGCACTGTATGATAACAGCTGTGGTGCTGCCCTGCTTTTCGAGGCTCGAGCGGGCGCGCTGCGCACTCTTGACTATCGAAGTCGTTTTGATTGCGCCCCTGAGACGCTCGCGGCGGTGTGCAGGTCCTGCGGTGGCGAGAGGGAGACTATCGAGCACTTGCTCCTCCGCTGCTGATCGTTGACTCTTGCTCCGGCAGAGGGCACCACCCTGCCGCTAGCCCTCGGATTTCGCGATGCGGAGGGAAACCGGTGCGGCAAAGGAGTGCGCACCGCGATAGCTCGCCTCGAGGTGTGGTGGAGGGACACAAAGCGGACACGCAGGATGCCGGAAGTGTTTGAACTGTGAATTCTGACCGTTGTGTGTGTGTTTCGTTTTTTTTTTAATTTGGCTAGGACACTTATACTGAGTCCACCCGATGCAAATGGTACTATGGCCACATAATCTAATCTAATACGTTGATGATTAAAGATGATAGATGGCGCTGTTATAATAAGACAATGCGCTGTGACAGTACGTGATATCTATCGCCCTCTCCTCTCCTACGCTTCCCCCCTCTTTCTCCTCTCCTACGGTGCCCCCCCCCCCCTATCTTGCCTCGCGGCGCCGACGCAGGCAGCGTCGCGAGGCAGCGTCGCGGCAGCGTCTTGATTGAAAAAACCGACTGCTTGCGCTGCACAACCGTTCACTGACCACCGCGCATATATAGGCACTGGATTTCGACCTCCAAGGTAGTGCCTGTGTGAGATGTCTCCTGTGCGTGATTAAACAATAAAAAAAATTTACAGCGTGCATGTAAAATTAAAGTGAGCTGCAAGTCGCTATGACTCTCATCGACCCTTTAGTATAAACGCGCCCGATCTCACGTCGGTGATGATGTACTGGGCAGAATTCACGGAAGATTCACGGTTTACCGATGAACCTCCGCAGCTTCGCCCACTCATCATCATTCACTCCGTGGATATGCCGTGATTTTTTTAGAGCCTCAACTACGTGAAGAAACGCACAGATAACGACAGTTATTAATAGGACTTATGCAAATTGTCGATCACGAAGAGACGCAGCAGAGATTTTGCCCTCCAGCAGGACAGATGGCCTTCCTCCTCTTTAAGGGAAAATTTTTGGCTTTGTTCCTGTTGAGACGTCCTACCCAAGCAACCACAGATATCCCTCGGAAATCCGATGTATATTGTCACGTGGTCGTGACGTCGACGAAGGCAGCAGGCGACGTGTCCAAGATGAAACTGTTTATTAGGCCGAACTTGTGGCCGGTAAACGGAAAGTAGGATTACAGCAATACACGCTGGCACTGATAGCGGCGAACAGAGCGTCGGCCGTCGATCAACTAAACATCGTTGGAACGCGCCGGCTTTTATAACTCACGCGTCGAACATTCTAGCCTTATCACTAGTCGTCGCGCACGCTCTGGAATAATCTTGAGTGTTAGCGTCTTGCGTGCAATCTTAACAGAACGATCTACTACAAGCGAGAAGCTTCTGGAACAATAAGGCGCGGTCTGCGCCGAGTACTGCTGATAGTCTTTGTGGGCGGAAAACGAATGCAGTAAAAGAAACGCGCGTGGCAATGCCCCCCTCTGAAAAGGCATCGTCCCGATGCTTAGAACAGAACACATGGTAAAAATACATGCAACAATAAATACCGACAATAAATCAAGAATGTTCAATAAGCAAGAAAGTCCAATGAAAGAAAGAAAAGGACAGTCCTCAGGTTCACTACCGAGAGTAAAACGGCTTGAGGCGCACGACATGGACGACTTCCGGTCGCGCGCGGCGCCGTTGAGAGTTCGAAATACCGTCGGGGACAACCTCGTAGTCGAGTGTGCCGAGACGTCGAAGCACCCTATACGGTCCGAAGTATCGTCGCAGAAGTTTTAAATGCGAATGCATTTCTTAGTCGGGCTATGTCAGGCATCCAGCGTTGGCGTTGTCCGCGGTGGCCTCGGCAGGTGTTATAGTGAGTGGAGAGGAGGAGCGCGCTCTGGTGCGTGAGGGCGCTCGCATCGCGGGAGCTCGGCGGAGCTATATATGGAAAAAAATTTTAAAAAAGAAAAAAAAAGAAAAAAAAAGAACAAAAGAAAATTAAGAAAAAATTTAAAAAATAAAAAAAAGAAGAAAAAAGACAGAAAAAAAGCAAAAAAAAAAAAGAACAGGCGCTGCGCCGTGCTCCCGGCCAGGCTGCAGAAATTAGGCGCCTTTTCCTTCTTCGAACCACAACCACCATATATAAATGGAGTGAAGCGCGCGCGAAATGCCTTCGCATTTCCTCACGATTCCCTTTGGGGAGGTGGGGGGCATTTTTCGCTAAGTCCGCGGCGTCGTATCGGCGTCCACACCCAAACGCTGTCACCGGGCTGGTATTCCACGAACCGTCGTCGAAGATTGTAGCGGCGGCTGTCAGTCGCCTGCTGATTCTTGATCCGCAGGCGAGCGAGCTGTCGTGCTTCTTCGGCGCGCTGTAGGTAGGCGGTCACGTCGATGTTTTCCTCATCGGTGACGTTCGGTAACATGGCGTCGAGCGTCGTTGCCGGGCTCCGTCCGTAGACCAACTTGTATGGCGTCATCTGCGTCGTTTCTTGCACGGCCGTGTTTTATGCGAAGGTCACGTACGGAAGGATGGCGTCCCACGTCTTGTGTTCGACGTCGACGTACATGGCCAGCATGTCGGCGATGGTCTTATTTAGACGCTCGGTCAGGCCGTTGGTCTGTGGGTGGTACGCAGTGGTCCGGCGGTGGCTTGTGTGGCTGTACCTTAGGATCGCCTGAGTTAGGTCCGCGGTAAAGGCCGTACCTCTGTCGGTAATGAGGACCTCTGGGGCGCCATGACGCAGTACGATGTTCTCGACGAAGAACTTTGCTACCTCAGCGGCACTGCCCTTGGGCAGGGCCCTTGTCTCGGCGTAGCGGGTGAGGTAGTCAGTAGCTACGACGATCCACTTGTTTCCGGAATTCGACGTCGGGAACGGCCCCAGTAAGTCCATGCCGATTTGCTGGAACGGCCGGCGAGGTGGCTCGATGGGTTGCAGAAGTCCGGCTGGCCTAGTCGGTGGTGTCTTCCGTCGCTGACAATCTCGGCAAGTCCTCACGTAGTGGGTGACGTCGGCAGTGAGGCGAGGCCAGTAGTACTTTTCTTGTATCCTTGCCAGCGTACGGGAAAATCCAAGGTGTCCAGCCGTGGGGTCGTCATGCAAAGCATGCAGAACTTCTGGTCGTAATGCCGAAGGTACTACGAGGAGGGAGTCGGCCCGAAGTGGCGAGAAGTTTTTCTTTAGGAGAACGCCGTTGCGCATGAAAAACGACTCCAGTCCTCGTCTGAATACCTGTGGAGCCACGGTGGCTTAAGCCCTCGAGGTATTCCATAACTCCCTTGAGTTCCGGATCGGCGCGCTGTCGCTCGGCGAAGTCGTCGGCACTTATAATTCCCAGGAAGCCGTCATCATTCTGGTCGTCCAGCGGCGGTGGGTCGACGGGGGGCACGAGACAGGCAGTCGGCGTCAGAATGTTTTCTTCCGGACTTGTAAACGACGGTAATGTCGAATTCTTGAAGTCTCAGGCTCCACCGTAGGAGGCGACCAGAAGGGTCCTTCAAGCTAGCTAGCCAACACAAGGCGTGGTGGTCGCTCACAACTTTGAAGGGCCTGCCGTAAAGGTAGGGGCGAAACTTTGATGTAGCCCAGATGATGGCAAGGCACTCCTTTTCTGTTGTGGAGTAGTTGGCCTCTGCCTTTGATAGCGACCGGCTAGCGTAACTGATAACCCTTTCCAGTCCGTCCGTCCTCTGCACAAGGACGGCGCCGAGTCCTACGCTGCTCGCGTCGGTGTGCACTTCTGTTTCGGCGTGTTCGTCGAAATGCGCAAGTAACGGAGGCGTTTGCAGGCGTCGTTTTAGTTCTTGGAATGCTTCCTCCTGCGGCGTTTCCCACTTGAACTCGACGTCCGTCCTGGTGAGGTTAGTGAGAGGCTCGGCGATGCGGGCGAAGTTTTTAACGAACCGCCTGTAATAGGCACACAAGCCGAGAAATCGACGCACGGCCTTCTTGTCGGTGGGTGGCGGGAAAGCAGCGATGGCGGTTGTCTTTTGCGGGTCGGGGCGTACTCCGGATTTGCTTATTACGTGGCCTAAGAACAAAAGTTCTTCGTACGCGAAGCGGCACTTCTCTGGCTTGAGAGTGAGTCCGGAGGTCTTGATTGCCTGAACTACAGCTTCAAGGCGCCGCAGGTGTTCGTCGAAGTTCGAGGAAAACACAACGACGTCGTCCAAGTACACAAGGCAAGTCTGCCACTTCAAGCCAGCCAGTACAGTATCCATAACGCGTTGGAAGGTCGCGGGGGCCGAGCAAAGACCAAAAGACATGACCTTAAACTCGAACAGGCCGTCTGGTGTTATGAAGGCAGTCTTTTCTCGGTCTCTCTCGGCGACTTCGATTTGCCAGTAGCCCGTCTTCAGGCCCATCGACGAAAAGTACTTCGCGTTGTGGAGTCGATCCAGGGCGTCGTCTATCCGTGGGAGGGGGGTACACGTCCTTCTTCGTGATCTTGTTCAGGCGACGATAGTCGACGCAGAAACGTAGCGTCCCGTCCTTCTTCTTCACCAACACCACGGGAGACGCCCAGGGACTCTTGGACGGCTGGATTATGTCGTCGCGTAGCATTTCGTCGACTTGCTTCTTTACGGCTTCGCGTTCTCGCGTCGAAATTCGATACGGGCTCTGGCGGACTGGTCGGGCACTTTCTTCAGTTATGACACGATGTTTGGCGACTGGGGTCTGTCGAATTCTTGACGACGATGAGAAGCAGTCCTTGAATTGCAGGAGCAGTTTTTTGAGCTGGTCTTGCTTCTGCTTTGGGAGGCTGGGGTTGACGTCGAAATCTGTTTCGGGACCTCGAATCGTCGAAGAATGTTTGGCAGTATCGGAGAGGGCGAAAGCATTGCTGGCGTCCACGAATTTCTCGATGTAGGCGACCGTCGTACCAATGTTGAGGTGCCTATATTCGTGGCTGAAGTTTGTCAGCAGTACCTTTGCTTTTCCGTCGCGCAACTCGGCGATGCCTCTTGCGACGCAAATCTGACGGTTCACAAGCAGGTGCTGATCGCCCTCGACGACGCCTTCAAGGTTAGCGGGTATTTCGGTGCCGACGGAAATGACGACGCTGGAAAGAGGCGGAACGGTGACCTGCTCTTCTATTACATTCAAGGGCATGATTCTCCGGCGACGTGTGGGGCGGCAACGCTTTTTCTGAAGTCAGTGTTATTGACTCAGACCTCAGGTCGATGACGGCGCCGTGTTGACTTAGGAAGTCCATCCCCAGTATCACATCTCTGGAGCAGTGCTGCAGAATTAGAAAGCTGGCTGGATAAGTCCGGTTATTGATGGTGACTCTTGCGGTGCAGACACCGGCCGGCGTTATTAGATGACCCCCAGCGGTCCTGATTTCAGGGCCTTGCCAAGCAGTCTTTACTTTCTTCAACTTCGTCGCGAAAGACCCACTGACGACGGAATAGTCGGCTCCAGTGTCGACGAGAGCGGTGACGGTGTGGCCGTCGAATATTACGTCGAGGTCGCTGGTTCGTCGTTGTGCGTTGCGGTTGGGTCGCGGCGTCGGATCACGGCTGCGTCGAAATGTTGTGGTGCTTCCATGCTGCGTCGTCAGGTTTTCTTCAGTCCACGAGGTTTCCTCGGCAGGGCTTCGTCTGCTTCGCGTCGTGTTGCGCAGGTCTCGTCGCGTTGTCGTCGTCGGCGGCCGCGGAGGATCTTCGGCATTTCGTCGAACAGCAACCGCACCTCCATCGGTTGCTGCCCTTAGTTTCCCGGGTACGGGCTAGGTGACCGGCCCCGGTTTGGGCCAGTGTACTGCCGGCGGTGCGGTGACATGTAGCGGCCGGGCGACGGTGAGCGGGAAGGTCGTCGGGGCGTCCACTGAGGTCCTGCGAGGTAGTCGGCGATGTCTTGCGGTCGTTCACCCCGCTGTGGACGAGGCGCGTTGACGGCGAAACCGCGCAGTCCCATCTGGCGGTACTGGCAGCGGCGGTAAGTGTGGCCGGCTTCTCCGCAGTGGTAGCATAGTGGGCGGTGGTCGGGGGGCGCGCCAGATGTCGGTCTTCCTGCGCGTGTAGCGCTGGCTGACAGGCGGGTGAGGTGGCGGCGGTGGTGGCGGCGGCGGCGTCTCGCGACGGTAGTGCGGCTGTGCGCCGTACTGACGGGGGCGTGGAGGGGGGTGCACTGCGTCGGGCTACAGCAGCGTAGCTCATGGCTTGCAGCTGCGGCTCTGGAGGCTGCGGAACGCCCAGTGATTGCTGGATCTCCTGGCGTACGACGTCAGCGATGGAATCCACCTGAGGCTGCGCTGAAGGTAGAATTTTTCGCAGCTCCTCTTGCACGATCGCTCGGATCGTCTCACGCAAGTCGGCGGTTCCCAGCGATTGGATGTCGGCATAGCTTGTAGCGGAGAAGCTGCGGTTGTATTGCCGTGTCCGCATCTCGAGCATCTTCTCAATTGTCGAGGCTTCGGAGGCGAATTCGGCGACCGTCTTCGGCGGGTTTCTTATCAAGCCAGCGAAGAGTTCTTGTTTCACACCCCGCATTAGGAACCTGACTTTCTTCTCTTCGGGCATACTTGGGTCGGCGTGTCGGGACAGGCGATTCATCTCCTCCGTGTAGATAGAGATGCTTTCGTTGGGCAGCTGCACACGGGTCTCCAACATAGCTGCGGCCCGTTCCTTGCGGACCACGCTGGTAAACGTGCTTAGGAACGTCGTCCGAAAGAGATCCCAGGTTTGTAACGTGGATTCTCGGTTCTCGAACCACGTCCTCGCGGCGTCTTCTAGGTAGAAGTACGCGCGGCACAGTTTTTCCTCGGAGTCCCAGTTGTTAAAGGTCGCGACTCGTTCGTACGTCTCTAGCCAGGTTTCCGGGTCTTCGCTAGGCGATGCGTGGAAGCTCGGTGGCTCTCTGGGGGGCTGCATCACGATGGTTGTAGGGGACACAGCGGTGGTCATCGTGCCTTTCGTCTTTGTCGCCGTGGCTTTCGGCTTGTCGGGCAGTAGTCCGTGCTGCGGGGGTAGTCCTTTCAGCCGGCGACTGGCTCGACTGTCCGTGAAAAGGTCGGTGTCTTCGTCACGATTTGGGCTGGGTTCACGGCTTGACGGGGGGCGTCCGGTACATGAACGAAGCAGCACCTCCACCAGATGTCACGTGGTCGTGACGTCGACGAAGGCAGCAGGCGACGTGTCCAAGATGAAACTGTTTATTAGGCCGAACTTGTGGCCGGTAAACGGAAAGTAGGATTACAGCAATACACGCTGCCACTGATAGCGGCGAACAGAGCGTCGGCCGTCGATCAACTAAACATCGTTGGAACGCGCCGGCTTTTATAACTCACGCGGCGAACATTCTAGCCTTATCACTAGTCGTCGCGCACGCTCTGGAATAATCTTGAGTGTTAGCGTCTTGCGTTCAATCTTAACAGAACGATCTACTACAAGCGAGAAGCTTCTGGAACAATAAGGCGCGGTCTGCGCCGAGTACTGCTGATAGTCTTTGTGGGCGGAAAACGAATGCAGTAAAAGAAACGCGCGTGGCAATATCCGTTTTGGCTCTAATGGATATCCACTGGAGATCCGTAAATCTCCGCTGGAGTTCTATCGGATGTCCGACAGATGTTCAAAAAAACATTTTCGCACATCCACCGGAGATCCAGAAAGGGATCCCTTCGTGGACATATTTTGGACCTTGTACGTATGTTGTGCCTGAATGTATACTGTCGGCCGCAAAAGTTTGCGGGATTTGCAGCGCGTGGCGGAGCGACGAAAAACTGCATCGCTGCATCACCTACCGTGACGCGGCGGGTGTTGAGGCTATCGGCCTCAGTTGCTGAGGCCGATAGCCTCAACACCGCGTCTGCAGCGATGCAGTTTTTCGTCGCTCCGCCACGCGCTGCAAATCCCGCAAACTTTTGCGGCCGACAGTACAGTGCTCACAGATTGAAACACGGCAGACATATTAACACAAGCACAAAGCAACACTCAAATAAGGAAGAGATCCGTAGACAGGAAGGGCGTCTACGTGTATATTCTTTACACGAGCGTTCCTTTACATTTGTTCAGATGCCCAAGTTATCACCAACTAGCCCAAGTGTCTGCGTCAGAATAACGAGTGGTATGCAAAATTGCTAAAGCTAACTGCGTCATGTTGCTACAAATCTGGCCACCAAAAGTAATATTGCCTCTGATATGAGTGTTAAAGTTGAATTTACTCCAATACGAAACGAACTGAAGATGCTAGAAATGAAATTGCATTGATAACTTAGTTTGAAGTTGCACAGTTTAAACCTGTGAGCGCTAAACAACGCCTAAGTGTGATGGAAAGCATAATGGTGTGGGCCCAGAGCCACTCACCAAGGACGCGATTGAAACCGAAGTGCACTCAGTCAAATAAATTATATATATTTACAGATAAATAAAATACAAATATTCACATCAAATATTACTCAAAAGAAAGTAGCTTATCATATATTCGTACTGGTAACATAAAATGTTTGTACAAATGTAAATACTGCCTCTCGCCGTTCCTTGTCTTTGTGGTGAGAGCCCATTCACATGACGAATCCTTTGAGTTGAAGAGTTGCTTGACTTGCGGACGTCACCATGGGTCTACCCACAGCACAGCATGACTGGGAGCTGCAGAAGTGGCAGCAAAAGACTCCACTGTGGCCTCTAGAGTAGCACAGTAAGCCCAGCTACAATGCTTGCCACCGACAGAAAGCCCAAAACAGCAGCAGCCACTCGGAACAACGGATGGAACAGCAGCTACCTGGAAAAGCAAACAGAACAGCAGCCACCTTGCCTGGTCGCTAGTACAGTAGACCACCTCACCTGGTTTCCTGGTATGATGGACCACCTCGGCTGGTCTCTGAATCAGATTTCCAGCAAGAGCACATGGCTTCGGTGCTCCGTGTCATACATTGTCTGGCTCTGGACTAAACGTCCAGCAAGAACTAGCTGGTCTCTAATACCGAGCAGCAACAAATGCTGGCATGTGCCTTGTGACACCAATGCCAATGTTCTTCCTCTTCTCGTGGCACTTAACTTGTCTTTTTGCTCTTTTGACCCATACCATGATGCCCAGTCTCTTTACACACTGCATAAGGATTTAGTAATGTGTAAAGGATTCCTTATTATGTAATTGTCTACAGAAGGCTCAAGAGGTTTATTTTCTTCAAAGAGTAGTTGTGTCTGGCTATTCCTGCAACACATGAGACAAGCTCAAAAGCCTTCCTAGTGGTGATAGTTGTCTTGTAGCTGTCACAATTGTGTTTGGAGACACCTGGTAAGAGAAAAATATTGAGTGTATGCCCTACTGTTCACAAAACAAACTATACGACTGCTGCAATCTGTGTTGTACATGTCCACTTTTTTTCATTGCCTCATGAAACCAACATGCAACAAGGAAAGTATAGGAGACATTATTTATAGTGTAGTAATTATAAAAGTGAGGAAAGAAGAAAAGTGGACGAAAAGACAACTTGCTGCCCGCAGGGGAGCAAACCTACAACTTTTGGATAACACATTCGAAGCTATACCAATTGCACTCAGGCAGTGGTCATCCCTACATGCACTTTATTGGGTATTTCTCTGCATGTAAACCAGGGAGTTTTGGCCGCTTGTAGCTACAACTGCGAGTGTGGAACACACTTTTTTTGCCACCTGGCGAAATGTCGCACCCGATCGTTTAACGGGCTGGCACCTTATCAATAAACCCTCGCATACTACCTGAAGGCAGCAAGTCTGATGGAACAAGACTCCCGCTATGAATGAATGCTAACTCATAACGAGGAATTATCGGCCAGTGGCCAACCCGTAAAACAATCACGTACTATGTGGCACCAAGTGGCAAAAAATTGGAGGTCACTTGAGCTTCTTCTTCAAGAGTAGAACATGATACCGTAATCGGGCCCCGTGTGCACCACCTTCAACAGTGCCGCAAGGAAGGGAACATTGACGTTGCGTGAGTAATATTGGCCGCTTGAAGCTATCGTAGAATGTCTACTGCAAGTATGGTTGTGAAGTGCTCGCTATGCATCTGTAAGGTGCCAGGAGCACCTGCGCACTTTTTTAATGGATGGGCAGCTTTAAACTGCCCACTCATTGCGCAATTCATGTTTTGAAGCCTGGTGCGATGCTACGATTCTGCCACACAACATTCCAAGCAGACCCCTCTCACTACATGACATTCTGTTTTTTCATGAAGCAGTTTCAGGCACTGGCATAGCTCTATGATAGAACACCAGCTTGCATGCAGAAGACCTGATTTTGATCATCACTCAGGCGGGAGGTTTTTTTTATTATTATTTGTTTTTATCTATTTTGAACTTTTTGCTCATGGACAGTGGCGATTTTTCACTCACAACCAATGTCACCACCGTCGCCAATGACATTAGAATTTCTACGAAACGCGCTCTTTAACACTATATCACATTAAAAAGAAGTGTGTTCCATACTCGCAGTCATGGCTGCGAGCAGTACTGGCTAACACTCCCACACTTACATGCACAGATATAGTACCCAATAAAGTGGACAGATGGATGACCTCTGCTGAAGCTTATTGGTAGAGCATCCGACACATTATACGAACGTTGTACATTCGCTCCCTATGGGCGGCTTGTTGTTTTTTCATTCACCTTAATTTCTTTACATCATATATCACAATTACTACATTACAGTTAAAAGACTACAAATAATGTCCCCTATGCTTTCCTTGACTTCTTGACTGTTGATTTCATGAGGTTGTGTCTAACAGTAGACAAGCCCTTGATGACTTCCTGCTTTGTCGTCCTTTTTTTTTTCATTTGTGCCATAAAAAAATTCCATATTGTAAGTTTACCTCTATATCCCATTTCTTCTTTGTCTAAACAACGATAATGGCGTAAAAAAGGAAAAAAATATTTTAGCAAAGTGGATTCCTCAGCTAATTTATGTGTGGTGAGTAAGGAGAGAGAAGAAAGGCATTCAAGAGTTGCTTGTTGGGCAAGTTGGTACATACTTTAACTTTAAGAAAGCCACTAAAACGTCGAAAAAGGAAAAACTGAGAGGCAGAAACAGAGACATTAAACAGAGAGGTGGCTACTAACAACTGACATTTATTTAAAAAAAACACCTCCTCCTAAGTCCGTACAGAGCATGCGCAATAGCACCCTACTAGATCACTGTGCCAATCTTACCCATGAAAGTCACAACTGTTCAAGAAAGTCACACTCTTTCCTGGGTCACAAACGAAACAAAAGCTGCGCTTACACATTTTTCCGGACCAAGTTTCCAAATAAGGTGCGCCTCAATTTTTTATCTTTCATGCTGCGTCTTAGCCTTACCTACAATGGGTGTACAATCGCACCATTTACATTGTAGCGAAAGGTTACCGCCAGTGCCAGAGGGTAGATTTACATGCTACCGCAAACGAACGTTAATACATCGACCAGATTGTCCAATGTATTGCTTATCACAACTAAGCGGAATGCTATACACCACACGTGTCACATGCGCAGTTGATATTTGATGTCGCATTCTCCGCTTTGTGTGCCGTGCTGCGCAACCCTGTTACACAGACCTGCAAGTTTTGCTTGGTGCGGAACAGACCAATCTGGTATCATTTCAGGCAGCAACCTTTTTCAACCTGTATGAGATATCGTGTACGTACGGCATAACCACCGGGTTCTTTTTTTGTTATGGTCTCGAACATCACAATCACTACTGTGTTTCAATCTGAGATGCTATGAACAAATATTCAGCCACAGTGCTACGTGATCAAAGTCTTAGGATAGCCTGCCGCCAGAGCTGAACAACGCTATATTGCATTTGATGGGTGCAGCTCCTAGCCACAGCATTTAGAAACAAATTGGCGATAGCCCTTTTAACTAGTTTAGAGTGGGAGGTTTCACAGGAGTGATTGTGATGTTCGAGACCATAAGAAAAAGAACCTGCTAGTTATGCCATACGTACAGAGTATCTCACAAAGGTTGAAAGAGGCTGCTGCCTGAAATGATACCAGATTGGTCTGTTCCACACTACGCAAACTGGCAGGTCTGTGTAAGAGGGTTGCGCAGCTCGGCACACAAAGCAGAGAAACAAACGTGTCAACTGCGCATGTGACACAGGTGTGGTGTATAGCACTCCGCTTAGTTGTGATAAGCAATACATTGAACAATTTGGTCGATGTATTAACATTCGTATGCGGGAGCATGGAAATCTACCCTCTGGCAGTGGTGGTAACCCTCCGCTACAATGTAAGCAGTGCGATTGTACACCCATGTTTGGAAATGTATCCGTTGTAGGTAAGGCTAAGACGCAGCGTGAAAGAGAGATTGAGGCATACCATATTTGGAAACTTGGTCCGGGAAAATGTGTAAGCGCAGCTTTTGTTTTTTTTACCAGGAAAGAGTGTGACTTTCTTGAACAGTGGTGACTTTCATGGGTAAGATTGGCGCAGTGATCTAGAAGGGTGCTTTTGAGCATGCTCTGTACGGACTTATAGGAGGAGGTGTTTTTTCGAAATAAATGTCAGTTGTTAGTAGCCACCTCTCTGTTTAATGTCTCTGTTTCTGCCTCTCAGTTTTTCCTTTTTCGACGTTTAATGGCTTTATTAGGGTTTAAGAAGAAAGGGAGTATACGGAAAAAGTGCCTAACTCACATTTCGTGAAAATGTGTACATATATAAATGCTTCGATGCAAACAGTGCAGGAAAAACATAATGTGAAAGTATGTGGTCTAAGAGGCTCTCGTGAAACTATAGGTCAAGAAACTGCAGCTGTTTCTAGTCTAGAACGGTGGTTTTTCTTTTCACTCCCTTTATTCTCTTCTTTAACCCTTGTACCACTATCATCAACAGAAGAGCAGGTAGAATTATGATAAACACAGTTTGTATACTTCCAACAACATTTTTTAAGTGCAGTTAGGCAAGACGGTGATCATATATAAACAAAGCTAGTACATATGCATGCAGTTAAGAAACTGAACCTCCATTTCAAAGGGCCAGATTGAACATATGTGTTCATGTGTGTGTCCGATCAGCTTCTAATTTTGGCTGCTGCAATCTATGTAAGATAAAGTGGTCAAGGTTCCTTCTGGTGATGTGCTGACAAGGAGATGAATTACACTGACAAGATTTAGCTGGTTTGAGCTTGAACCACTAATGTACAGTGCTTAAAGGGGCAGTGCCACCAAATCTTGAGCAAATTTTGAGGCCATAAAAAGCCTGCTGTAGGCTTCCTTTGTATGCAAAGACTCTGAGTACGATGTGTTGGACACATCAAACGCTAAGAATATATTTTAATTCACTTCCAAAGTATGCTCTAGGCGAGGTTGCAGGCTGCAAACTGCGTATGCGTAGTCCTTTAAAGAGCGGAAGCTGCCCACCCCCCACACACGCTAGGCAAAAATAAAATCTGAGAATACATTTTTCCTGAAGACAGGCCACCAGAGTGAAGTTTCGCTGCAGCAAAATAATTAGTACTGTATATTTACGCCCAATGCAAGCTGATAACAACCATCAAATGCACTGCAGTGAGAACACACAGCAAGGGGCACTTTGGCCCTGTTATATCTCGTGAACAAAGTGAAGGAGGACATATGATATTGAAACCGTGCATTGATTGACATAAGCGCTTTTCGATAAAAAATTTTCGTCCAAATTGAGACCGGAGTTTTTTTTTATTTTGTTTTTTGAAAATGGGCCTTTTTGAAAAAACTTGCTCTTTTAACTATTTTTTTTCTTTTTTTTACGCTGCTTGTAGGAAAGCGACCTTTCGAAGAATTATTTCAAAGGCCTTTTTCTATATGTGACACAGTTCTGAAGTTTCTGTGTAAAATAGCAAACGGGCGAAGACGCATCAAACTTAGCAAACATTTTCGATTTGGGTCGTGTTTGACATTTTTTTTACATTTTTTTCCGTTTGGAGGACAGCATCAAAAAAGCATGAATGTAGTTCACAGTATTGCCCATTAAAACCAAGATAAAACATTTTCGACGCCACATTTATAGTTCGCATTAAATTCAGCCGCGAAATCCAAATTGCGGTGAGCAAAAACAAGACGCCCGCGCCGCCACCTTCAAATATCTTTTTCTCGCGCTCGGAGCGTTTTTCGGAAATAAAATTTTCGGTTCCGTGCACTTTGAATGCGACAAAACAAAAATATCGACCGGACATGCATGTTCGATCTCTCGTGGAATCACCCTGCCAAATAAATAGACTGCGCATCGAGGCACTGTGAAAGGCTTCAAGATTGAATCAGTGTTTTGAACAAGTGAGCTAGGCAGGCTAGACTCTCCTTGTGTAAGTCCGGAGGACTCGATTAGCATCACTTCTCGGGCCCAATTTGCAATGGCGTAATTGTATCTACAATTTCACAGGCCGCGGCCACATCTATTTTTTTGTCACAGCTAGTGGGCTTTACATTCGCCACAGAGACCACAGACGTCAGAATTAGATTACTGGCCCATCACTGCGAAGTGTAGGGTTTGAACAATGTTATATGCACAACGGAGTGCGCCAACAGCAATTGAAAAAGTTGCATAAGTATCGTATCATTGCCAGTGTCAGTGGTTAGTCCATGTCACCAGGGAAAGGTGGGGGGCAGTAACCAACGCATCAACAGAACCAAAAGAGCAACGCAACGGCGTAAGTTAGTGACGACACGATCTTTGTCTCTTTAGCGGTCCCGGTGCAACAGCTAGCCCTCTCGATAAATCCCACAAAACGGCTGAAAAGCAAGTTTAAACTACTTACCTATACAATGTTTCCAGTCGCTGGTCCATTTCGGTGAAAATTGTGGACAAAACAATGTTCACACTTCTTTCGCACCTACACACGAGCAAGAATTTCAACCGTTCTCAACCAAACCGCCATAAATGCTTTTTGGATTTGGCCATGGATTGATTTGGCTTAGTTCGAAGACGAGAAAAGGCGTTCGTGTAGTGGTGGCGCGGTGTTCAAAAAGTTCAACGGCGTGGCCTGCGTGGCGTTTGGTGTAAACAACTTTTTTCAGCAACAGCGAGCAAGCGAAAAGATAAAAAAAAAGGAAAAATCATTTTCCAGTTCATCAAGATATACTCAATATTATTTTATTGTGGGGCCTAAACTATGTCGTTAGTTCTTTAGACTCCCGAATACTTTTTGTAGATAGAAGGCATTGCTTTCACGCTGAGGTGTTTAATAGCATCACTGAAAAAACTTTATAAATATCCTCTGAAAATCCATCAGTGGATGTCCATCGTACGTTCGTAAAAGCTCCAGGAAACAGATGTCCACAATGGGATACCTAGCGTACGTCCGTCGGCCATCCCATCTTGGCAATGGATATTAGGCGCTCCCACGGATCTTGGGCGGATATCCGTGGTTGCTTGGGTATCTTTGATCACTGTGCTTAAAACTGCGTATAAGATCACCAGGGCTGCGCTCAATGTATTGTACGCATTGGCTTTTCAGAACACACATTCCAATTATTCATCTTTTTGTCTCTTGCTACGTTGTTACTGGTGTATTTCCGCTGTTTATCATTGATGATCGCAACAAATAAGTTACATGCCGTATGGCACGGCTCAAAGGAATTAGGCAGCAGAAAGGATAATTGCAAGTTTTGTTAAATTTCAGGCAATCGCTAACGACAAAACCGGCTATCCGATAAACCTTGGACATAGAACAAAAAGTAAGTGTTGCTGCCAGTTCACCTCTTTACATTGCGAAATGTTTCCGGTGCTGGTATGGGTGCTTTCAATGTGGTGAGCTGTGGGTACATAGGTGATCGCACGGTATCATTTACGTACCCACAGCTCACCATTCCCAGTTCCCCAGTGTCTCAATGGAATTGCGCTCTTTATCATGTAATATGTACAATATGAATGTCTATCACTCGCTGGTGGGACTTGTGAACGTTAATGTATGCTCATTTGGCTCAGAACTTAGCTAACTAAGTCAATCACTCTTGTGGGAATACTTATAATTCCATTTTAACTGTTCATTACGAAAGACCTCACTGGAATGCTGGTCCCTTACATATATATTTTTAACCTATATACATATAGGATATCCACGAAAAGGCTACATGACGTCGCTTATTGAGTATATGTGGCATTGCTCGCCGTTGCATGCACTTTTGATCAATCTGTGGCTCCACGTGGCCGAGACACCGCGAAAAAGTAGCATACGCTGGTGTTTGGTGATGTCGCCTCGGAGGTTAAATTACCGGATGCTTTGGACTTGCACACTAGCTAAAAAATCCACCACGAAGAAAGAACCGGCCACCTGGAAATGGTGCATAATTACGCGTCAGCAAAGGCCCCACGATGACACCCCTCAACCATAGCCATCTTACAAAACTGATTTAAAACAAATAAAATTAAGCAATTCGACACTAAAAGCATTAAAAGAAATTGATTTGTTGTAGACATTATACGTTGTCAGGAGTTCTCTGGGAGCCCTCCTCGGCGGCATTACTTAGTGAGGGCACGCTAATCCCATGCCTGTCTCTTAATTCGCGGGCTTTCGGTTATGGCCGAGCGATCTGGCGCATTGCACTGCGGAGCAAGGAGTCGCACTTGTGAAAGGAAAAATTCTGCAAGACTACTTTTTGGAGGTTATATATATGGACACAAGCATGTAGTGGGTTATGGCTGTTGTGCGGCTACACATTCATCATTATTGGCATGTGGTGGAGCATTCGCTGTTGTTGGAGCAATTGCTCTTGGAAGAAGAGGACAAAGACGTTCTGCTCTATCGAAGCTGCTCTGCTAAATGACTTGCTGTTGCGTATTCTCCCTTTAATACCGTAACAAAAAAATGGGGGGACCCTTAAGCTTCGCCTTTAAGAGTTCAACGCGATAGCGATATCTTGTCCCTAGTGCTTACTTGAATCACTTAGTGCATACTATGCAATGGGTAGCATGCTTTAAACCACGAGCAATTATGAGCGGGAAATGTTTTCGAACTGGTTATGCACCCACTACGTGGTCTTAAGAGAATACGCGCAGTAACGTGTGTGCCTTTTGTAATGGGTGGCCGGCTTTGAGCGACGATGTTATTGTGATATTCACATGTTTTGACGCCCGTTGGCAATGTACGCTTGTACCACGCACTCTTAATGCGATATTACATGTGGTATTGTGACTGGATTTCCAAGCAGAGGAAAGTATTTTCAATGTTATTCCAAGCAGAAGCGTGGCTGTGTGGTAGAACACGCGCTTGCCACGCAGACAGTCTGGGTTCGATCCTCACTCGGACACGGAAATTTTTACTTATTTTATTCGCATCTTTCTCGATTTTTCGGTCACGGGCAAAATGATTTTTCGCTCACAACCAACGACGACGCCGCCGACGACGATGCCGACGCCGGAATTTCTGCAAAACGAGCTATTTAACGCTGCCGCGGTAATATTGCAGAACGCTTGACCTTCGCCTAAAAGTGTATATCGCGATAGCGTGATCGGGCCTCGTGCGCATCACATCCTGAAGTGCAAGCCTGATTCGGTTCTCAGTGCATGCCTCAAACGTGCCGTAAGGAACGAATGACTGTGCGCGTAACATTGGCCGCTTGAAGGTGTCACTGAATGCCTACTGCAAGCGCCGTTGTTAAAAGCCGACTACACCGTAATTATTCCTTTTGCGAATCAGCGAAGGGCCCACTACACGTACATAGGACACCACGCGCACATACGCAGCTGTGCACTTCGTTGATAGTTCGCCTGCTGGTGATGATTAAATATGTCTGAGTAATATGGAAATCATGACTTGTCATGTTCGACATGACTTGCATGCCACGCTCATGACGCGCTTGCGGCCGTTTCGTTAGCTTGAGATACACCAAATTTGGTATGGAGTGACATGACTGTATGACGAACATAAATGACAAGTTGTAATATGAAAATCATGACTTGTCATGTGCGACATTAGTTGCATTCCATGCTCATGGCACGCTCGTGGCTGTTTCGTTAGCTTGATATACACCAAATTTGGTATTGAGTGACATGACTGTAATGGCTGGGCCTATAGAAACATCCACTCTATAGAAACATCCACATAAATTTGGCTAACAGTTGGGTTTTTATATGCGAAGCATTTCTTAGCGAACTTCGGCGACTTTCAGCGTATCTATCTATCTATCTATCTATCTATCTATCTATCTATCTATCTATCTATCTATCTATCTATCTATCTATCTATCTATCTATCTATCTATCTATCTAGCCGCCTACGACTGTACTCTCCTGGCCGTATCGTTAATGGGATTCATACCAAATTTTGTATGGCATAACATGACTGTATGACGAACATAAATGGCTGATCATATCATGAAAAATCATGAATAACTTGTCATGAAAAATATGATTTACATGCCACGCTCATGGCGCGCTCGCGGCCGTTTCTTTAACTTGACATGCACCAAATTTGGTATTGAGTGACATGACTGTATGACGAACATAAATGACAAGTGGTAATATGAAAATCATGACTTCATGAGCGACATGACCTGCATTGCACGCTCATAGCGCGCTCACGGCCGTTTAGTTAGCTTGATATACACCAAATTTTGGGATTGAGTGACGTGACTGTATGACGAACATAAATGACAAGCCGTAATATGGAAATCATGACATGTCATGAGCGACATGACTTGCATGCCACACTCATGGCGTGCTCGCGGCCGTTTCGTTAGCTTGATATACACCAAATTTGGTATTGAGCGACATGACTGTATGACGAACATAAACGACAAGTCGTAATATGGAAATCATGACTTGTCATGTGTGACATGACTTGCATGCCACACTCATGGCGTGCTCGCGGCCATTTCGTTAGCTTGATATATACCAAATTTGGTATTGAGTGACATGACTGTATGACGAACATAAATGACAAGCCGTAATGTGGAAATCATGATATGTCATGAGCGACATGACTTGCATTCTACGCTCATGGCGCGCTCGCGGCCGTTTCGTTAGCGTGATATACACCAAATTTGGTATTGAGTACATGACTGTATGACGAACATAAATGACAAGTCGTAATATGGAAATCATGACTTGTCATGTGCGACATGACTTGAATGCCACGCTCATGACGCACTTGCGGCCGTTTCGTTAGCTTGAGATACACCAAATTTGGTATGGAGTGACATGACTGTATGACGAACATAAATGACAAGTTGTAATATGAAAATCATGACTTGTCATGTGCGACATTAGTTGCATTCCATGCTCATGGCACGCTCGTGGCTCTTTCGTTAGCTTGATATACACCAAATTTGGTATTGAGTGACATGACTGTATAACGAACATAAGTGGCAGGTGGTAACATGAAAATCTTGGCATGCATTTCATCTACAATGCCATTTAGATGCCACGCTCATGGTGCGCTTCCGTCCAGTTCGCTAGCTTGACATACACCAAAATTGGTATATCGCGTCGTGACTGTATGACGAACACAAATGACAGGTCGTAACATGTAAAACATGGTATGCAATTATGTAAAGCATGATTTGCTCCTTCCTGGCTGCTTCGCATTACATCGATTCCCACAGTGCGTGGGATCTGCCGGCTTTTTTTGGTTTATGATCCTAAGTGTGGAATTGGAGATAGAAGAGGACAAGTTGCATGGGCGGTCCTGCCATACAACGCGGCACACTCCAAACTACTAAAAATATCTAGTGTCAAGCTTTCCTTTCGCAATGCTGTAACCAACTCATGCGAGCATGAAGTTGCAGTTATTTCTGAACACCAGTCCGACCCGCAGTCTGAAGCAAGTTATCCTTTAAGTGTTCAATCCTCTGGTGCTGAAGCTTTGCTCAGAAAGCATCGCCAGACAGGGGCGTAGCCAGCAGTTTTTTACGGGGCGGGCACCTCCTTTATTTCGGGGTTGGCACCTCCTTGAAATGGTCATTTTTCACTCTGCATGCCATGGCGAAAAAAATTTCGGGGGTGGCACGTGCCCGGTGTGCCACCCCCTGGCTACGCCACTGTCGCCAGATGTCATCAACTGAGCCGGCCTCAAACACTAACTAGAGAAATGTTGCCCATCATACGTACTTCCACAAGATATCGCACAACTGGAAAAAAGTGGCGGAACAATAAAAAAAGATTCCCCATCTCCCGCTAAAGGGAACCATGTGTGGATGCGAAACAGCGGGGAGAAATTTAGCTTGAGCGGGAAGAACGTCGCCGCTCTCATTTCACGGCAGCGGTTCGGGCGCTCATCGCGGCGCCGCACAGGAGAGAGTGCGACGCGCGCGCTCCGTCATTTTCATGCCGCGGAACTACCGTGGCGCCCCCCAGCGGAATATGCAGCTGTCACACCAGCTGTCGTGCGCGCCGCCCTGTAGAGGATTCCTAGAGGAGAGGACGGGGGGGGAGGGGACATGCATACGCTGTGGTGGTGTGGGACGCGGGAGCCGCTCCGTAGAGTAGAGGATTCCTAGAGGAGAGAGGGGGGAGAGGACGCGCATGCGCTGTGGGGATGTGCGACGCCGCTCCGTAGAGTAGATGATTCCTGGAGTAGAGAAATGGAGCGTAGGAGAGGATAGGGGAGGGGACGCGCATGCGCTGTGGGAGTGCGGGACGCGGGGGGCCGCTCCGTAAAGTAGAGGATTCCTAGAGGAGAGATAGGGGATGAGCGTAGGAGAGAGGGGGGAGGGGAGGCGCATGCGCTGTGGTGGTGTGGGAAGCGGTAAGGATGGACGGACTAAGCCCCCCTCCAAACACATACAAGCAAGATCAAGGAATGGGGTCAACCTGGGTGACAGACACCACCTGCCTAGCCATTGCTAAGCAGCCTGTCTGTGCTCTCGGCCATGGAACTGATGACTGTGGTAGTGGTTGACGGCCTTCATATTACTACAGTGTTCTGGTTCGCATAATGGGTGCTCCCTTACTTCATGACAGTGGCCGGACGCGGGACGCCCGACGCGGGACGCGGGAAGGACGAGGGAGGGACACGGGAGGGACGGACATAGCCCCGAGCATAAGATGCTTCGCATCTAAAAAAGTGTTTTTTTTTTCAGCCCTTCGTAAACTTCTAAGCCTGTGCCACTTCAGTCATAGCGATATGAATTATAACGCTTGCGCTAAGAAACACAAGGTCACCTATGTTCCTTGCAAGAGTGATGTTGTTTATCGGATTTCCATATCTTGTGGTAAGATATATGTAGGCCAGTCTAAAAGGTATAATAATTATAGGCTTAGAGACGTGAAGGATGGAAAAAGTGGACGTGAAGGATGGCTTTCGATACATTGCAAGACATGTGGTTGCCAACCTGTTTTCAGCGCATGTACAGTTGTCGCATCTGTTAGACAATCATTGTTAGATTAGCCGCGTCCCACACCACCACAGCGCATGCGCGTCCTCTCCCCCCTCCCTCTCTCTCCTCTCCTACGCTCACTCCATTTTTCTCCTCTAGGAATCCTCTAATTTACGGAGCGGCCCCCCGCGTCCCACACCCCCCCCCCCCCCCAAAGCATGCGCATCCCCTCCCGCTCTCTCTCCTCTCCTACGGTTCCCCCCCCATTCTCTCCTTTAGAAATCCTCTACGGAGCGGCGCGCATGACAGGTGGTGCGACAGCTGCATACTCCGCTGGGGGGCGCCACGATAGTTCCGCGGTATGAAAATGAGGGAGCGCGCGCGCCTCATTCTCTTCCTGTGCAGCGCCGCGATGAGCGCCCTGGCCGCTGCCGCGAAACGAGGGCGGCGACGTATCTCCCGCTCAAGCTAACCATCTCGCAGCGGCTTCGCATCCACACATAATTCCCTTTAGCGGGAGATGGGGAAGTTTTTTTTTAGGGGGAAGCTCCTCTTAGTGTAACCTTGTCACGCGTCAGGCGTAACCGGCAGTATCTCCCGAACAGTATAATAGATGGCGCTGTCTCATAGAAGTACATACAAACTGCAGTTGAGTGATGATATTCTAGATGGCGCTGTACACAATCTATGTCGTCATCACCATTTCTCGTCTCATTTCCTAGATGGCGTTGGTCCAATAGAAGTGTGTGCAATAGTGCACTTGTGTGAATCTCCCACTAGATGGCTCTGTAAGTGCCGCTACTCTCCGATTGGCTGCTGCGCTGGCTGTGCCTGGGTGCGCGGGGAACGAGTGCCTCTCTCAGTCTCCTGGATCGTCGCCGTACGTGTCGGATCGTTGGTGGGGCATGGACGAAGCAGTGCGTCGGGCGCGGAGGGCCACGGCGGCTCGTGCTCGTCGCCGCCGGAGCTTCGCCCACCTCACCATCATTAACCTCGTGGATATGCTGTGATTTTTTTTATTTGCCTAAGCTTCCCTAGTGAAAAAATCCGTATGTACGGAAGATACGGATCCGTACATATGGAATTATGGTATTACGGATCCGCATGGTACGGATCCGCATGGTACGGATCCGCATGATACGGATCCACATAATCCATATATATGGATTATACGGATCCGTATCCTCCGTATATACGGCTTCCATATATACGGAAATGTGGTATTATGGATGCCATAATACCATAGTCATTTTGGTTTAGCGAGTCCATACAATGCAGGCAAGGTCTTCCATTAAGTCAGAACTTGTTTGAGGACAGCTTAATCGAGAGATCAAAGTAAACTGAATAATGTTTATTCTGCACATGTACGCGCAGAACAAGCCTAAACAATGTGCACTGTCAGATGACAACACCCTCGCATGCACCACGCAGAATAACCACAAACAATGCGCACTGTAAGACAAGACGACACCCTGGCACACATCACCACACACACACTTGTTCACGTCTGCCCCCACTGGTTATGCTCCATGTGTCGAGAATGTAGAAACAGTGGCAGTTCTCACACGCAGAGTAAGCATAAACAATGAGCACTGTCAGGCGACACGACACCCGGGCACACACCAATCAGAATAAGTATAAACAATCCACACTGTCAGATGACACGACACCCTGGCACACGCCACAACACATGCACTTGTTCACACTTGCCGCCATTGACCATGCCAGATATGACGAGAATGTAGAAACAGCAGCAGATCTCACGCGGCACTGCAAACGGAATGGCACTAATCTTGCACCCTTATCTACAATGACGGCCTCGCATTCACACTGGCATTAAAACTGAACCTTCATTCTGCACGCGTACCTACGTATGCAGAATAAGTACAAACAATATGCACTGTATGCAAAACGACACGACACCACTGTACTGGCACGCACCACCACATACGCACTTATTCACGTCTGCCACCACTGACCATGCTAAATATTATGAGGCTGTAGAAATAGCACAATCTCTCACACAGGTCCTGCCGTTGCGAGGTAATCGCATTGACCCGCCATCCTTAACTGCAATGAAGGCATGGCATTCTCACTGGCGGGTAAACCTTCGAAGCTGTAATGCCAAGCAAAGCGGGAAACGTGGTCGAGCAAGCAAAGTCCATGGTGACACAAAAATAGGTGGTTCTCCGATGTAACTAGCGTTGTGGCAGGTCGCGTCGTGCACCTCCGGGTTCCCAAGGCGTTACGAGATCCTGCAGATTATAAACCTTTCCTGCAGGCACACACACAAACACACGGCAGCGTCCGATACACTGGCAGGAGCGCCTCAAGCCACGAAAGACAAGCCCAACGTAGGTGGCGCCGCGCCGCGGTGGAATGTAGCGTAATACCATGGTGGGTGAGAGGGAAAGACGACGGTCACCGATGGAGCGTATGACGGGCACAGAATTGTATAGAGGAGGCTATGAGGGAGGGCGGCCCCTCCCTCTTAAGTGACAAGAGGGAAAAGGGGGCGCCCCCCCCCCCGCGCGCTCGCCTATGGTCATGGTTTCACGTAGAACACCATGCTTTCCGTATACTACTATTGCCACGTGGATCTTTCCGCATAGCCCATACGGATTCCGTTTGTTCTTTCCGTATATTCCGCATCGCCGTATGAGTCTATCCGTATAACAGATATGGCATCCGCATGTTCCTTATGGCCACATCCGTACGCCCATACGGAATTCCTTATGTACCATATGATGCTTCCGTATGTTCCTTACAATTTCCGTAAGCATCAGTATACGTCCGTACAAAATCCATATATTTTATACGGAAAATATGCGGAATCCGTATGTTTTCCGTATGACGGTATGCGGATTTTTTCAGTAGGGTTATTGTATAAAAGAACTATAAGCAAAACCCAACACATATTTGTTACTTCTATTTGCCTAATCCCAGGCTGTCGATATCGAATGTCTGATTACTTGTATGTTTTGTTTTTAATACCTCGTCTAACGACTCAAAAACGAAGTTAAGGGGGGATTTCTTTCAATTATTGTCATTTGTGAGGTTTTTAATTGCAAAAATTTTGGCTAGCTTTTCGTAAAACTTCTACTAAGCACCTCCTTACTCACTGTCCCATCGTGCCCTGTACGCTAGATGTCAAACAAACTAAGAGGGCTCATTTTATCGACTGCACCACCATACCGCACGTTGAGCAGGCAGGTGCGGTTTAAAAATTTGTGAGAAGTGTGTACAGTGTGCACCTTGTTCTGTCTCATCGTTATGTGCCACTGAACTCTTATTTGAACTTCCGAGAACATGATTGTGTGTGTATGTATGTGAGTGGGCATATGCCTGCTCACGGGGGCGGCTGCACCTTCCAATCAATTAAAAAGGGGAGGGGGGGGAGGGCGAAGTACGCTCCGTATTTCACTCAATAGTACCTGTTCCGTCATTGTTTCATTAGCAATGTTATGGCCACACAGCTTTTGGATGATAGTGCGACCGAAGGCGCTTAATGATGCATTCCAAGAACTGTTTACTTCCAATTTTTACTCAGGCAGGCTATTGTCAGAGAACTGCATCGCTCACAACGCGGCTCGAAGACTTACACGCCGAGCCACTGAGACGCCCCTACTAGGCTGGAGAGGAGATCTCATGGTTACCTACAAAGAAATCACAAACCATTATCGATCGCAAAGGGCCCGGTATCTTCCCGCGCACCACAAACTTACCAAGCAGCAAGCGGTGGCCTGGCGCCTCCTTCAAACAAACACGTACCCGAACCCGGTGGCCTATAGCCACTATCACCCAGACCAGTACACCGACAGGTGCAAGCTATGTAAGGACAGGGCGGACCTACCTCACACCCTGTGGGCCTGTCCAAAGGCGGTCCAACAGGGTCGCATAATTAGAACTCATGAGCAGTGGGAGACCGTGCTGCTCAGCACTGATCCAGAGGAGCAGCTCTGGGCAATCCGACGGGCCGAAGACGCCGCCAGGGTGCAAAGGCTCCTGGCTGACGCCTAGGCGTGGGATCCGCATCAACGAGGCCGCCGGACGGTTAAAATGAAGTTTCTTCCTCCTCCTCCTCCTTGTAAGAGTTGGAACCACTAACGAACACTATAATTCATAAGAGAAACTAAAATCCCTGCCAGGACTGCGTTGTTTTTTCCGCCTTCGTGGCTACATTGCAAAGAGCTACGTATTTCGTGGAATACCGTGCAGAAAGAGCAGCTTCGGAGAGGGACAATGACACACAGCAAACACAGCACAACAGCTTTTTCAATAAACACAGTGCTTCTATATTTGTTACTATTCAGCATATAGTATTTATCCATTCCTTTCATATACGGACCAACCATGCAACTTACCTTCAGCGTGATCGTGAGCGCGCGCGCGGCCAGGCTAAATCATTCTGCAGCCCGTAAACGAAATTTGTTAAAACTGTATTTTGTGTTTTAGCCATCGTTCTTCGGTAGCTAGCTTTCACGACGTTTTCAACACATGGTGTGTTAAGACCTTCTTCAATGAATATGTTTTTTCTCCTCTCTTTATTACGACGACGTACACTGTAATATTAAATCGTATATCAGTGGGCAATTCCAAATTTATAATGTGTATACGCAGTTGCTTACATGTCCCGTTTAGAATATATGAATTGAAGTTTCGAAGGAACATTAGTAAAAAAGAAGTTACAGATGACTCATCCAAAGGGCGAGGTATTCATGGTGACACCGGCTCACTGCTCCATACGGAGAGGTATTGACTGGTACCACAAACACTTGCTGTGAAAAGGCTCAAGTTTCCTACGAGCTTTGTTTTACGCAAATGCACACGGACACATCTAACCAGCCGTATGGACCACAGCTGTTACAAACAGAAGTAAAACACACCACTCGCACAAAGATGTAAGCGCATAATATAGTCAACGCGGAAATTTGGGCTAGTTGGTGGGTGTAGAACTTGCGCATCTTAGCAAGCGCAGTAGAACAAACATAAGAGAAAGGAACACGTAGACAGGACGGGCGCTAGACATTAACTGAAAATTTACTAACACACAAACGATCAAATTGTACAGACATGCGCAAAACCTTCAAAAAAGGAGCGGACGGCACTACTAACACTGATATCTGCAATGTCGCTTCAGATACGCTATCTCTTTTGCATGCAACGCCAGTGGCGGCGAACTCACGCACTTGTCAGTTTCTAAACTTATACAGTATGCTTCATAGATTTCGCGCGCTTGCTGAGCAGCAAGGCTGCGCAAGATACGGGTGCTCTCAAAGCCAGGCGTGCAGGAACACCTTCGGCAGTGATCTGCCAAATGTCCACCTCCCGCCAATGAACTGACAGCTGCGCGATGCTCTCTCAGCCTGTCATTAATGCATCGGCCAGCTTGGCCTACATAGCACATTCCACAGCTGAGTGGGATCCTATACACCACACCCACATGGCACTCAATGAAATTTGTGGCATGCTTTTTCGTGCAGCCGGACTTCTCAGCCAAATTCACACGACTGCACATGCGTGCAAGCTTGCCAGGTGCCGAAAAAACAACTGAAATGCCGCACTTCCCGGCCACCTTCTTGAGGCTGGGGTCCAGTGTGCATCCCATTGTTCAGTTCCTTAACCATGCTTCCGGCAATGGAAGCCAACAACTCAGTGGGGAAGCCAGCCCTGCGTTGGCGGAGCACTTGGAGCTCAAGGCTGCAGTTGACCTCATGAGTGCAAGACATTCTGAGAGCAGCGCGCACGCTGTTTTTGCACACATCCTAAATCAGGAGGTGTGCAGTTTCTTGATCTCCGCCTAAGCGTGCATGAAAGTCAGGTATGCTGGAGATACCATCCGAGATGCAAAAAACCAGTCCTCAGCTACGATTCGGCCCATTCTAAGATAGTAGAAAAGGGGTATCCCTATTGCAAAACCCAGCGCCGCTGGGTACCAGCGTCCAGTGCCATGCCGGATTATGGGCCCAGTATCGCGCTGGATACTGGGACGCTGGAGCGGCATTTTACTGGGAGGCGCTGGTACTCCCGCGCAATGCGGCTCTACAGAGTTGAAATAGCGGTGCCTATGTGCCATAAATACATATATTAGTGCAAGAAGTGATAAAGAACGCATTAACTCAATAAAAAAAAAAGCCATATGAAAAAAAAAAAGTCTCCATCAGGAGGATTCGAACTTGCCACCTCCCGATTCCGAACTCAGTGTTCTACCCACTACGCCACGCCGGAACATGCTGAAGTGTGCGTCAAACAACTATTTAACCAACAAATACATGGTTCAGCTTCATGTTTCCATGTCGCACAGTCACGATAGACGCGATCTTCCTTTCCAAATAACAACTGCGTCTTTATTAGACACAAACGAACGGCGGCCGGTACCGAATGACATGCCGATAATGGCAAGAGCGCTAAGTTTCTTTAAGAATTCACATGTTAACTACGAAAAATATAAAATACACGTAGAGCAGGCACTGTTTGCTGGCTGTTACTGCCGATTCTCGCTCTTGCTACTGGTCAACATTAACAGAGGTTTTATGATGACTAGTTAGATAAACAGGTGCGTACATGATTGAGTATTGAGTAGTGTTATCGCGCAAGCGACGATACGCCAGTACAGCGGGCGTGCCAGTGTACAGATTTGCAGTTCTATCGATACCTATAACTAAGAAACCGCCCAACTAAATAAAAATACAATTCGGTAAAGGAGTATGTCACTATGTTAGTTCACTAAGGCGTACCAAATTACCGACTGAAAATTATGCGTTCTTACATAAGAGTCACGAGAAGTACCGGCTAGCGCGGCCGGCAGCTTTCGGTAACAGCTTGTGCGCGTTGCTGAAAGCGCGTCGCTTCGATGGTCATCGCTCCTTGTGCGGACACCGTACACAAGGAAAAATGGTTCATTTAGGTAAACGAATGTCCAAACTGTACTTTACAGTCATCCTTACGCTTTAGAATTGCGTGTACTTAAAGCGCGAAGCGCCAGGTAACATGTAGACGGACACGGCCGGCACACTAGGCCTAACGCTCGCTGGGAGTCTCGCTGGGTAGGACCGGTCTCGGCGCAGCGCAGTTGCGATGGTTGAAGTTTCTGCATTCAAGCTTCGGAACCTTTCTAATGGTTAACTAAAATTCAGCGGAAGTAAGTGGAAGGGCAAACAGTGCCAGATATCGAACGGCGGCTGTTTTTCTGGCCTCCGTTGGGTGGGGTTGCGAAGCTAGAGCTGAATTGCTTCTCGCCAACTGTGCGGCGATGTAACGATTTGCTCTTTCTGGTAGGACCGGCGCCTCCAGACTTATAAACACTGCAAAATGGAATCATTACAACAACCAATCCCTGATGCCAGCCTGGTATATGTGCGCGCATGCACAAAACGCGCATTCATCGCTGCTACGTGCTCCGCAAGAATTAACGCCGTTATTGAATCTTCGTGAATAAGAAAAAAAAATCAAGCTAAAAAGCAAAATAATCAGCGTTGGCTCCTTTGTGTTATTAACGCATTTTTTTCTGCCTTCCAAATGGAAAAGTAAAAATGACGGTGATTTCGCATATATATCACATAATGTCTTGCGCTTCTCATTCATTCTCTTTCTCTGCCAAGCTAGAAGTTGTGAAAATGTTTGGGACCTGTTAGCAGGCCCCTGGCCAAGGGTGGGGGGGCTAGGGGGCCCGGGCCTCCCCTCGAAATTCGGATGGAAGGGGGTGTTTACCGAGGAAAAATAATAAAAATCGGTGTTTTTCAAGGCTTTCAACAAGTGCCCCCCCCCCCCCCGAAAACATTGTTTGGCTACGGGCCTGCCTGTTAGGGTAGCATCCATTGGTACCATCAAATCAAACATTCTATATTCAAACATACCGAAACATTCCGCCGCATACACTACAGAAACTTGCATGCCGCACTGGAAGAAACAGTGCAGGCTCCAGTGTGCACCAGCGCACTCCAGTGAAAATTCCAGCGTTTCCAGCGCTTCCCAGTACGCGCCAGCGTCACAGCGGCCAAGCCAGCGCCCCTACCAGTGCGACCCAGCTCTTTCCCAGTGCGCTCACCGAAGTGCCAGTGAATCCCAGCGTGTACCAGTGTTCCCAGTGCGATCCAGCGCCAAAAAACGTACTGGTATCACGCTGGGGGCGCTGGTTTTTGCAATAGGGATAGCAAAAAACAGCATGCGAATCCACAACTGAGTTCAAATCGCGCGTTGATAGAGATCCAATCAATTCAAACCGGAGTGCGCGCAGCAGGGGCATAGCCAGAAATTTTTTTCGGGGGGGGGGGGGGCACCTCCTTGATTTCGGGGCGTGCACCCCCTTGAAATGGTCATTTTTCGCTCTGTGCGCCATGGCGAAAAAAACTTTCGGGGGGGGGGGGGGGGGGGGCACGTGCCCGGTGCGCCACCCCCTGGCTACGCCACTGGCGCGCAGGCGCAATGACATTCAGGCAGATGAGGCGTTGAGGTTCGTTGAAAAAAGCCGGCAGATCCCACGCATTGTGGGAATCGATACAATGCGAAGCAGCCAGGAAGGAGCAAATCATGCTTTACATAATTTGCATACCATGTTTTACATGTTACGACCTGTCATTTGTGTTCGTCATACAGTCACGACGCAATGCACCAATTTTGGTGTATGTCAAGCTAGCGAACTGGACGCAAGCGCACCATGAGCGTGGCATCTAAATGGCATTGTAGATGACATGCATGCCAAGATTTTCATGTTACCACCTGCCACTTATGTTCGTTATACAGTCATGTCACTCAATACCAAATTTGGTGTATATCAAGCTAACGAAACAGCCGCGAGCGCGCCATGAGCATGGAATGCAAGTAATATCGCACATGACAAGTCATCATTTTCATATCACAACTTGTCATTTATGTTCGTCATACAGTCATGTCACTCCATACCAAATTTGGTGTATCTCAAGCTAACGAAACGGCCGCAAGCGCGTCATAAGCGTGGCACGCAAATCATGTCGCACATGACAAGTCATGATTTCCATATTACCACTTGTCATTTATGTTCTTCATACAGTCATGTCACTCAATACCAAATTTGGTGTATATCAAGCTAACGAAACGGCAACGAGCACGCCATGAGTGTGGCATGCAAGTCATGTCGCACATGACAAATCATGATTTCCATATTACCACTTGTCGTTTATGTTCGTCATACAGTCATGTCGCTCAATACCAAATGTGGTGTATATCAAGCTAACGAAACGGCCGCGAGCACGCCATGAGTGTGGCATGCAAGTCATGTCGCACATGACAAGTCATGATTTTCATATTACGACTTGTCATTTATGTTCGTCATACATTCATGTCACTCAATACCAAATTTGGTGTATATCAAGCTAACGAAACGGCCACGAGCGCGCCATGAGCGTAGAATGCAAGTGTAGTGAATGGAGGAAATTTGTAAATGGAATTCGTATGTTTGTGAACTCTTGGTGGAATTTTGAGATGTTTGTGCGGACTTATGACGATGAAGACGACGGAGACATGAAGGCGAGCCAGGGGCAGGTGGCACGCGCGGCGGCGGCACAAGAAAGGAAAGGAGAAGAAGAGGCGCGTGTGGAACGCGCAGAGGGCTGAGCGAAAGCTAGCCGAAGGACACGCCGGACCAGGGCGCTGTCCTTGGAGATCGTGTTGGCCGTGCTTGGCGAGGGCCTGGTGCTTGCCGGGTGGTGCACACGTTGGCGGTGGCTCCAGCGAGGACACGCCGGACCAGGGCGCTGTCCGTGGAGCTCCTCCTGACTGTTCCTGGAGAGGCCTGAAGAGCCGAGCTACCTGCTTGGGGCTACCGGCACCGGGCGCGGCTCCTGCTGAGCCGGCGTAACCAGTTCCTAAACACCGTCGCCACCTGGGACGGCGCGAGACCGTGATCAAACGGGAGGCCTTACGGAGGTCCTTGTCATCCTGCCGTGACCGCACCTGGCACGTGTCACCTGCGTGCCTGGGCTCGCCTTCGACGAGACTCATCGCCGCACGTGGACTGCCCTTCCCTCAAGACAACGTCGTCTACAAGTCGTGAGACTTCGTTTTTGGTTTTGTAAACTAGACCGGACATTCCGAGGTTAGGACGCTCAGATTAATTTGTGTGTTTTTTATCTCTGTGCTTGTTCTTCATCGTCCCTGAATCCCTTGTCCTCATAAATGTTGTGTGAAAGCCAAATGTGCGTATTCTCTTATCGTCCGTTTCGTTGAGCCACGCACTCGCAAACGTGACGAGCCACCACTCGGTTCTTACAATTTTCTGGCGTCCGCGAGACAGGACTAAGCTCTTCTGTACACCTTAGAGCCTCACGTTGCTTGTGTGTGGTGGACGGCAATGGACGAAAAGAGAACGCTCGTTGAGTTAGGAAAGGAGATGGGACTCAGTGGAGAGGCCTTGCAGGCATGGGTTAGCGCAGAACAGAAGGATTTGAGGGATCAGCGAGCTAAAGAGCGGGAAGAAGTGAGGGTAGCGGCGCAGGTGGAACACGCGCGAGAGTTGGCGCGTATGGAGGCGGAACGGGCGCTCCTCGAAGAGCGAAGGCGTGTGTTAGAGGCAGAGCGGTCGTGTCCGAGAACCATAGGTAGCGAGACAGGGGGTGGTCAGGGTTTTCGCAGCCCCCATAAGATGATTCCTCCCTACAACGAGGAGAGGGACGAACTAGATGCTTATATACAGAGATTTGAGAGAGTGGCGTCTAGTCAAGGTTGGCCACAAGACAAGTGGGCCTTGTCTTTGAGTCTTTGTTTGACGGGCGAAGCATTAACGGCAGTAGGTCGGATGTCCGCGGAAGACGCTACCGATTACGCCAAGCTCAAGCACACCCTGCTGCAGCGGTTCCGTTACACGGAAGAAAGGTACCGTGTAAAGTTTCGGGATGCGAAGCCTGAAAACGCTGAGACAGCACGTCAGTTTGCTGGTCGTCTTCTAGGCTACTTTGACCACTGGCAAGAGTTAGCCAAGACACCGAGGACGTACGAAGCGCTGCGAGACAAGATCGTGTCTGAGCAGTTGCTACGTCCCTGCGAAGAGAAGTTGGCGATCTTCCTAAAAGAAAGGGCATGTCATAACCTAGACACACTGGCAACGACGGCAGACCAGTATTTGGAAGCCCAAGGCATCAAGAATCTTGGGAAAGGGAAGGAAGCCAGAGAAGAGAGGGTAAAGCCGCCTGGTCATTATAAAGGAGCTGCGATGACAGAAGGCAAGGGGAAACCTCTCTGCTTTCTTTGCAGCAAGCCGGGACATAGAGCTTCCGACTGCTGGACCAGAACGAGGTCACCGAAATCACCATGCAGGAAACGCAAGAAGACAGGTCACAGCGCCGATATGTGTCCTACTGGCTCTGGCAGACATGGTGAAGCTTCATCCACACTTCGAAGACATGAGGTGCAGAGTGACAAGGACAAACTGAAGCCTCCGCAACAAAGCGCACGCAACAGTGATGACGTGTTTGACGTTGCTCAAAGCGGTACAACGTGCTGTGGAGCGCTGAAAAAGATGCCAACGGTCATTGGTCCATGTTACGGCTTGTCATTTATGTTCGCCATACAGTCACGTCACTCAATCCCGAATTTGGTGTATATCAAGCCAACTAAACGGCCGTGAGCGCGCTATGAGCGTGCAATGCAGGTCATGTCGCTCATGAAGTCATGATTTTCATATTACCACTTGTCATTTATGTTCGTCATACAGTCATGTCACTCAATGCCAAATTTGGTGTATGTCAAGCTAACGAAACGGCCGCGAGCGCGCCATGAGCGTGGCATGTAAATCATACTTTTCATGACAAGTTAGTCATGATTCTTATGATATGATCAGCCATTTATGTTCGTCATACAATCATGTTATGCCATACAAAATTTGGTATAAATCCCATTAACGATACGGCCAGGAGAGTACAAAGTCGTAGGCGGCTAGATAGATAGATAGATAGATAGATAGATAGATAGATAGATAGATAGATAGATAGATAGATAGATAGATAGATAGATAGATAGATAGATACGCTCAAAGTCGCCGAAGTTCGCTAAGAAATGCTTCGCATTTAAAAGCGCACGTGCCGAGAGTTGTGTGCATCGCCTTGAGCGGCGCCGCCATCTAGTGAGCATTCCTGTAATCACCGGAAAGCCGGCGCCTTGAGCGGCGGCGCGCCATCTACTGAGCATTGTTGGAATCACCGGAGAAGTGTTCACGCGGCCGCCGCCGTCCAAGGCGCGAGCATAAGAAGCTCGCCGTGCAAGCCCCTAAAAGAAGCTGTCGCAGCGAAGAGAGTGTGTGTAAGACCGTATTAAGTTTGTTTCGCGCGTGTATATTTACCGTGTTTAGTAATATTACGTGCGGTTA
>JALIZH010000692.1:0-11673 GCA_030522465.1 Rhipicephalus appendiculatus
CCTTAGAGGAATAGAAGCTTGTACAGGCATCACCAAGTCGAGCCATCTCAGCTGCTTCAAGTCTCCCTTGTCAGCTGATTACCGCTCTAAAAACAACTACTTATTCATAGTACGTGTGGAAAATGAGTGTGCAGTGTGCCGACCAGGAACACCTGACATACGAGTGCACATTGTAAATGCTCCTGGCGTTATCCCGATATCTCTGGGATAATGGCCGACATTTGGCATCACAGTTGTGATTTGTTTTCAGTAAAGCAGATTTACTTGTGTGTCATTACATGTTAGTGTGTTGTCTCAAGTAAACATTATTTGAAGTCGCCTGTGACGGTCGCTTCAACCATGAAGACTACTTACACAATTACCATGTTCATGCATGATGGTGAGGTTTGTCAGCGAGCTTTAGTTGTTTGCTGCATTTGTGGCATATTGGCCTCGAGGACATAGCATGGCGCCACCTACGTCACGAGATCACTCATAGGATGCCAGGGTATGTGATCTACTAGAACACCGCATTTCCTGCGCTTTTGCCACCACACGCGTTTTTTGTTGTGGGCGCCGCCAGTCCTCCCCCTGTTCTTATCAAGCTCATTTCTTTTAAAGAAAGGGTATGACCTGATAATCCGGGCAAGCAAACCACGAGTCGGCGCCCCCAGTGGCACCCACGCGTAGCATGCTACAATTGTCACCTAAAGCCGCTGCAGCTGATGCAATAGAGGACGATGAAAGTGGTGTCACAGAAGGTAAGCCGCTCATACATCATTAAATAATTTATTCGGGGGAATTCTCATACTATGTATGAAATGAGCAAGCGAACTTGCACCAACGAGTGAAATGTGCTGCTGAACAGTTATACACCCCGCACGGGGGTGGTGCAAATGCGCAACTGTCAACGAACACGTGGGAAAGATGAGCGGAGTGAATCGCCACACATGATTAGTAGTGCTGGTGGAGTGTGGAAAACAAAGGCGCGATTTCCCCTCCCGTGCTCATTTTTTGTTGCGCTCGGATCAGAGTGACGATCATCGCAGTTTCGGTCTTCTTCTTTTTTTTCTTTTTTTTGTCCCTGGCAAGTTTACTTTTTGCCTTGGCTTACACTTGTCGACAACGTATCGATGTTAGTGTTCAGCACCTTCGATGAGATCGTAAACGTGACAAATATGCTTGTTTCGTAAGGACCTCGCCATGAGAGATATTTGAGACTCAGGTGCTCTTCTTTTTTACTCATCTAGCGCTCGTGAGCATACGTCAGCTGTTACCGAACATCTTAGCTGTGCTGGCGTACACGAAACCCTCCTCACGAAAGTGCTTTCAGCGGACCCACGAAATAGCGTTGGCGTCCGTCAGTTCCTATTTTCAGCTTTACTAGCCAAGTGTCATGCATTTCTTTGCATTTGGGGTAATGATGAAACCTTACAGCCGGATCTGTCGCATACGTCTCACACTGAGGCATCGAACAGTACACCGCAAGCTGAACCTGCTTGCAGTCCGCCGCGGTGGTGTAGCAGTTACGGTACTCGGCTGCTGACCCCAAGGTCGCGGGTTCAATGCCGGCTGCAGCAATCGCCTTTTGATGGAGGCGAAATGCTAGGGGCCCATGTACTGTGCGATGCCAGTGCACGTTAAAGAACACAAAATGGTCGAAATTTGCCAAGCCCTCCTCTACGGCGTCCCTCAACCATATAGTGGTTTCGGGACGTAAAACCCCAGATATTATATTATTATTAGAAGCTGCTTGCACACAACCTAGCACTGTTTATACGGCGATAGTATCTCCAGCTGTCCAAATTAAGCTTCACACACCGAGAACTGAATGCCATGCACCTCGATTACACCCGAACGTCGCATTCCACAGCAACTACACAGCAAGGCGAGCAGGAGCACCCTATCTGTGACATCAAAAGAATCGCAGCGCCGGCCTCTTCAGTGGAGGCCCTCGCGGCCAATAAAGAATGGTGGCTTACCGAAGAAAATACAAGGAGGTAGCAACCAGAATTTCTGCAGCCTAGAGCTAAATAGTGAACTTGGTCAGGGTTGTGCAATGATGAGGTTAGTCCTGACAACTAAATCAGTTGACCCAACTTCTCAGCAAAGAAGTTCAAGTGTAGTGCTAAGGAGGCTAGCAGTTCATCACCTGTAGACACCTTGATACAGGAAGCTTTGCTTAAATTATGGTACAAATGATCCGATAATGCAGCAGCCTAAGTGCTCACACAAACTAAAAAAAATCTGTTACAGGGATACTTTAAATTTGCTTGTACAGCAAGAATAATTGACCAAGCCTTGACTCAGCTAGTACAAAACAAATGAATTTTCTTCTGCCTTTGGATGGGACATGTTAGGTTTCCAATCAAACAGATTCCCCTCAGACAAGTTCATCCACATACCCAAATCAACGTGGTCTGTCCTGCCCAGTGCCAAGGACTCATCTTGAAGATCTGGAAGGAATACATTAGATAAATATAGCAACAATCATTTATACAAGTGTACTTTAGAAAGAGACACTTTGAAAAAATACTTTTTAAATAGATTTATTTCTTGTTTACATTGTTCCACTTAACAATTAAAATTCTACTTAAGTGCAGCAAAAAAGAAAACGAAGTATTTACAAATGAAAAATCTATGTGAATGGGAAAAGGGAACCAAAAAATTGTTAATTTGATAAATTTCACAAACTCTTGGAGTGGCTGTTCTGCATGCGGGTGTGGTCAGGAACCACAGCTGCCATCTACATGAAGCACTTTTTAGCCCTCTACACAGTAATTACAGTTTGTGCAGGCATTTTGAAATGGTGCCTTTGGCTTCATAAAAGTGTCCCACATCACCTCCAAGTCAGCTGCCTTCTTGTTTTACTATTAGTGTTCTCTATGAATGAGAGCTAACAGACATTAACAAGGAAAGTATAGGGGAAGTTATTTGTAGTAAATGTAAAGTAAATGTGAAGAAAGAAAAATGGACAAAAAGACAACTTGCCGCTGGCATGGACCGAACCTGCGACCTTCAAGTAACGCGTCCGATTCTTTACCAACTTGTTGCTGCTGCAGCTCAGTTGGTGGAGCATCGGACACGTTATTTGAAGGTATTCGTCCCCTATACCTTCCTTGGCATCATTGTCTGTTAGTTCTCATTAATATTGTGTCTAACAAAGAAAAAACGAGCCCTTAAATTTCCACTTCTTTCCTTTATTAGTCTTCTCTGGGATTTACCTTGAACAGCCTGACTTTTATCTTCCAAAGACAGTGATGCAAACTGTTCTAAGGTGAAGATGCAGACACACATGCACAAGCACAACAAACTTTACCAAAGCTGCTAACACGTCATGGCGGCGTTTTGAACAAATGCATGCAGTTGAACCAAGCAGGTCTGATTTGATCAGGAACAATAGTAATTTTGTCAGACAAAAAGATAGCAGTGCTCAAAGATGACTCCAAGCGGTAATGAGATAGCAGAACCGAGGCATGCAATGCGGGGTGCTTACAACCATTCAAATTTCTGAATGTAAAAAAAAGTAACGTCAAAAAGACCCACATAGCCAATGAAATTAACGCGAAGGGAAAAAAGCGTCATTGCGGAAATGCGCCAACTATGTTTCAGACCACCGTGATTATGCGCATTACACAGAAACCACGTTGAATCAAGACCGAAATTTCGCGCCCTGTACGGTACCGATCGTTCGATTTCACGGGCGCGCACCCGTTGTCCATGCCCTCGTTTTCATTAACGATATGATTCCATATCACTCAAGTGGAGCCACCGCAAAGAGTTTCATTGATTCTGTAATAAACCGCAACTTTGATCACGTGCACCCACTAACGAAAAGCGATAAATGCTGCTTAGGCCTCTCCTGCGGTTAGGCATGTTGTCGCAGGAAGTTTGTCCAAGACAACATGATGATCGACCATCAAAATGACTGCACTCAAGCACTGACCCAAGAGCAGCACGTGGATACGAAGTTTGGGTTCACAACCAGGAGATTAATTGCGACAAAAGCCCGCCAAGCTTTTTGCAAGTCCCCGCACTGGCACCAACGGCAGCAGGTCGCGTCATAAAGCCGTAAAGCTTTTAAATTTGCGGACGAGGTAGCAAACGCGATACCTGTAGCAAGTGCAATAACGATGGCGGTTTCCGTGGTAGCAAACTCAAAGCGCACACGAGGAAGCGATCGCATGTACCATGCAGAGTACGCACGGCCAGCAAGCGGAGCCACGACGGCACCGGTCAAAAGCTTCTCCAGCGCATCGACAACCGCTTTCTTTCCTCAGTTGGCGAATCTGCACAGCGCTGCCGCGGTTTTCGTTCTTTCCTTTCTCCTCCCTCCGCCCCCTCTTTCGTTCACTCCGCGTCCCCTCGTCCGTGTTAACGACTTCGTCGCTCTCTCCTTCAAAAAGTGCACTCGCTACCTTCGAAAAGTGCACTCGCGTCCCCTTGTCTGTGGTAACGACCTCGGCAAACCTCTTTCGAAAAGTGCACCAGCTACTGCATTTGTCAAAAAGATTTTCCGGCAGCTGCATTATAATCGGTCTTTCATCCTGGCTGACTGCAGAATAAGCGGTTGCATATACGTGGGGTTCCATGGGAAGGTAAACGGAAGGAGTCTATGGGGGTTCTATGGGCAGGAGTCGAAAAAGACCGCATTGTAACCGGTCCTGCACTATAAGTGGTTACGCTATAAGTGGCCTACACTGTATACTACTATGACTCTGAACGCTATAATCCAGCGTTTGTCGACCTCAGGGGAATATGTCAATCATCGCTATACTGATTACGGTGCACACCTCATCGCACCGTAGCGTGCAGTTCATTTCGATGAAACTGGCATGTGTGCTTTAAAGTGTGTATAGGGATGCGACATCAGATTGTGCGCTAGCCTTATGCGCCAATGAACTCGACATGCTTCATAAGCCCCCGATTTGCATGAAACTATAAAATTTAGACAAAGGATTTAGTCTACGTCGTAATGCTTTGCTGAAAGCACAAAAATATACTCTCGCTGACTGCTTCGCATGAAATCTATTTCCAAAATGCAAGGGATCCGCCGAAATTTTTTCCACTGCTTTACTCACTACTACACCCCTGCCCTTTAAAGAACATGTTCAAGCTGGTAATTAACAGTTGGAATGGTCGATGAGTAAGTTCTGGAGGATAAAGCCACACACACACAAAAAAAGGAGAAAGAAAAAAATAGATAAGCAATGTGCCGCACCTTCTTTTGCCAGGGTGTTATATAGTGCCTAGAATCTAGCGCTATATATAGCTGGTAATTTGAAAAAGGGTCCTGCCCAGTGGCGTAGCCAGGGGGTGGCACACCGGGCACGTGCCCCCCCCCCCCGAAATGTTTTTTCGCCATGGCATACATAGCGAAAAATGACCATTTCAAGGAGGTTCCCCTCCCCGAAATCAAGGAGGTGCCCCCCCCCGAAAAAAAATTTCTGGCTACGCCCCTGGTCTTGCCTCATTCTATGCCTGCTGCGTACACAGAAAGCACCAGCGATGAGGTTCTTTGAAGACGTGTCTGCCAATTGTGGCTCATATGACTAATAACAAAATGCACAGAATAGAGAAGACAAAAACAGATCTGATGCCTGCACATCGTTTGATAGCGAAAATAAAGGGGGGGATTATGGGCACTGGTGCTCCGACACTGGAACTTTGATGTGTTGCAATTTTAAATGTGTACATAAATTGCATTTCACTGTTTGCAGATTCTTACTTAGGATTAATTATTTGTTTTATTGATGTGCACCTGTCTTTTAATTTCACTGTTTACACACATGCACGAAAATATCTGTCCTAGCATCTTTTTCACTGTTTATTGTATCTTTTGTTCTTCTTGCTGTTACCACTAGAACTGCCTATAAATATTTCTGTCATTGTGCTCAAACATTACTGAGTGAAAAAGTATTGTTAATAACCTGGAAGTGAGACATAGATCTGTGTTCGCAGCCAGTATTTGCCGTTCATAAGAAACTAACTTGCCCACATAGGCCCCAGACTTTTTTCTTTCGTTTACCATTTATCAGAACAATGTGTGCGAACACTACAAGCTTAACCGCTGCCACAAAGCTTGGTTCCGAGACACTTCTCAGAGCGCAGGCACACACGCGCGAAGGCAGCGCGCCAGCAAGCGGCTGCACCTTCGAAAGGCTGTATTGTAAACTCCTTCTGCCTGGCCGGCTCGCTCACGACACTAGGAAAACCTTTCTAGCCACTATACCATAAGACCTTATCCCATAATTACTTTGCACACGACCATTGCACGAACATTGCTGGAGAATTTTCAAATAGAGTGCTCCCTACAATTTCTATTGTAGTGCAACAAGTGCTTCATCTTACACTAACTTAAGCCACAGCAGCTATCAAAAAGCTTACTACATACCCTACAAGAAACACTCAAGTTGCACAAAATGAGAAATTACAATTTTATAGCTAAAAGAAGGTAGTTTTCTCAGTAGCCCTTCACCTCGTGAATGTTGAACCACATACCTGTACCAACTTGGCTGGTGTTGTCCGTTAAAAGAAGGCAACGTTTGCCACTAATAATAGGTCACAAGTGCCCATGCAAGAGCATCAAACATCTCAAGATGGCAATTTTGTTGTCAGGGGTATTTTAACCCTTAAAAGCCCGTAGGGGAACATATTTGCCACCAAGTTTAAACGCGTGTGTCTCTAATACTCCCAAGTCCTACACCCTGAGACGGTTGCTACATCTGAAGTGATGTTTGAGAATCAAATGCACAAAATTTTAGCGGCCCCAATGCAAGCAGCTATAAGGTGCCTCAGTTTTTGTTGGAGCCACCGACATTTTTCACTCTGAGTCGGAGTTCGTGACGCGGGTTTTCACCAGCTGCGATAATTCGTAGATGAATGTATTTGCCGCAGTGAGAAAGGTCAGTAAATGCATTTACTGAATGCCCCAAGTGCGGGGCTTTTATCTGGTCCACTTTTAGATCCTAATTTAACGAGGAACGCAAGTTCTTGACATATGAATAGTAATTGAGGAGTGGGCATATACTTCCCTACGGGCCTTCCATGATGCCAATCCGCAGAATGCCATTTTCTCTTTCTCAAACAGAAAACGCGCTCGACAGTTGAAGAAGCAGTAGATTTGCATTTTTCTTTACCTGATGATGTAAACAAATTCTGTGACAGCGAGGAAGATGATGACGAGGACGAGCCATTACACATAATTGGTCGATCAATACACATTGATGCAATACTCATTGACCATACGACTGCAAAGCAAGTCTTTGGCAGCTGGGACAATTTTTGAAGGGATACTTTTGAAAACGAAAGGCAGCTACGCACCTGCCCTGAAGGCCTTCCAAGGTGACCGAAAAAGCTTTAGGTGTACCTGACCAAGTGCCGCTTTCACCTGTACCACATTTTCCTAGAGGTCATGAACTTTCAAACGTAGCTGGTGCTGTTTAAGTGAACAAAATGACAAGAGGTTAAAGATTGTTCGCTCTATGAACAAAGTTCACGTTCATGCCGTACCATGCTTTCAAAAATTCCCCACTGTTGCGGTTCTGCCAAAGACCCATACGGAAGTATATTCCCACCCTAATAATTTTATTTAAGTGTTGTATAAAAAAACTTTTGACGTCGCATTGTGTTCTTTGGATAATAAATAGAGTTTTCAAGGAATCTTGCAACAGTATTTACAATAGATACCTTATGGGCGTTTAAGGGTTAAGATGGTAGCACACTACAGCTTGACGTACTAGTCATAATGCACTTTACACACTGCCACATGAAATATCTTTGAGGTACAGGGGGGTCAAAAGTTCCCAGGCTACGCTCCCATAGGAGTACATGGTAGTGGCCTGGGAACTTTTGACCAGCCTTGTACCTATGCAGATCAAATGATAACAGTAAACAATCACAGAGGGTGGTCAATACAATGGGTAAACCTGCCTTGCTCAAAACTCTGTGCCAGGACCTCATATGGCTGCGGTGGATCTGCAATACAAGAAAACAGCAGCACACTATGAAAAACATTCAACTGTGCCTTGATCTGTGTACAGAAAATGTTAGTACAAAGGCTGCGTGGGACACTTGAAGTTCGACGGAAGATGTTGCCAGATGCACAATTTTAGCAACCTAATGAATGCAGAAGCAGCATGGATCATGGGACCTGTTCCATGACGCCAAGAAACGCATAGCTAGCATTACAGTTAAAACCTGATCTAACGAAACCTGATTTTACTATGCTCCTGATCGAACGAAACAATTTCCATTCGATGACAATACCTACATGGTTCAGTATTGCCATCAACGCAAATGAACAAACAAATGCGACCATCAAATCCAATTGAAAGGAGCCGTGCAACACTTTTTTTCGCATGGTCATAAAATGCTGCCAATCGGTAGTTCAGGCTTCTGAGAACATGCAATCCAAACATTATAGCATAGCACGCGCCCTGGAATTTATTATTGTTACAGTGGGTTCTGGTGGTGCCAGAAGCCCTCCGCTCTTCGATTTTACGTGTCGTGCACGATGATCCAGCTGCAGGTCATTTAGGATCTATGCGGACACTCCCATCGTGCCAAAGAAAGATTTTACTGGCCACAAATGCACAAGACAACGGATACATACGTAGCCAGTTGCGCTGAGTGTCAAAGTCACAAAAGACCTACCAATGCTCTCTCCGGTTGTTTAAAGCCTGTAGCACTTCCCAGCTCACCTTTCGAACAAGTAGGCATCGATCTGATAGGACCGTTTCCACGTTCATCCAAAGGAAACCGCTGGCTCATAGTGTGCGCCGACTATCTGACTCGGTTCTGCGAGACGGCAGCACTACCCTCTGCAACTGCAGGCGAAGTTTCACAGTTCATGCTGCATTACATAATACTTCGCCATGGTCCCCCCCTCGTGTGATAATTAGTGACCGTGGTCGTCAATTCACGGCTGATGTGGTCGAAGAACTTCTGCGTCTGTGTGCCTCCAATCTGCGACATTCAACGCCTTATCACCCTCAGACCAACGGTTTGACTGAGCGCACCAACAGAACACTTGTCAACATGATATCCATGTACGTACGTTAGCGCGGACCACAAGAACTGGGACGAAGTGCTTCCGTTCGTCACGTACGCCTATAACACCGCGCAACATGAGACCACGGGATACACCCCGTTTTTCCTACTTTACGCTCGTTCAGCGGAGATACACCTTGGATACGATCTTTCCTTTCTGCAGTCATGACGACGCTTGCATCGCGGAAACCCTTTGCCGAGCGGAGGAGGCTCGGCGACTCGCTCGGTTGCGAACTCTGGCTTCACAGAAACGGGCGAAATCACGATACGACAGCAGACACCGACTACACGGCAGACACCGTAACTTACGAGCCTGGCGACTTGGTTTGGGTATGGACTCCTGTGCGTAAACGTGGACTGTGCCAGAAACTACTCGCTGACTATGCTGGACCGTTTGTTGTTACTGAGCGTCTTAGCGAGGTGAATTATCGAATTGCACGGCTCACTTCCAATGGGAGACGGTCATCCAAGACCGAAGTCACGCACGTAATAAGTTTTTTTTGTAATAAGTAATAAAATGGTTATACTGTAATGCAATACATCAAAAGAAAGCAAAGTAAATGTACTATCGACGTGTGTAAGTTTAAAAAACTGAACTTGGAAACTAATATGCAGAAAAAAATCGTTAAAGGTAACATTTCTTGCAAATTTGAAAGAACATTTGCAATTGTATGTTTACTGCATAAAAGAAGTAAATCTGGAAAATATTCTGAAATATACAAATTATTTAGATAGGAAACATCTACTTGACAGAAAAGTTTCACTGACCTAGCTCAATAACTGCATGAGTTACACTTGTTTACTTGTTGCCCAGTAGAAAGTGTCTTGTTCAGCCAGGTTGCACAGTTTTTTCTTTTTTATTGCACAAATTTCTCACACACAGAAGCACAGTAAATATTAGTAAAAAGGGAAAGAAATGGGCTATTGAACCATGTATATATGGACATATTGCGCTCTATGGTTGCTCAAGAAAAAAAGATTGGTGCCTAGAGAATACGACAGATGCCGCTGCAAGTCCATAGGAGCGCTCATATTTTAAAAATAGCTTGTGGCGCGTATGGGTCACCGGTGACCCATGTCCTATGGACACGGTAACGAAAGAGTTAAGGCTCTTCAGACAAGCAGTAGCAGGGTGTTCATAATAAAGTCTGTAAACGACCTTCGGGTTTTTAATTAAGTCGCGCATTTTGACCCAAGAGCCTTTTTTCTCTTTCTTTTTGCTTCCCAAATTTCTTTCTCTCTCTCTCTCTCTCTCTTTTCGGTAATTGTTCTTTCTGCGTATCTGCCGATCATGTCATTCACTGCTGACGAATTTATCTCATTACTTTCTGACAAACATCACTCTCTAGTTCATTTCAATGCCCGTAGTTTGCGAAAGAATGATGATAATATTAATGATTTCATTCATTCTGAAAAACACCCTTTTTATTTATATGTATATGAGAAACCTGACTTTCTGATGTCGTTGCTGATCTTCACGGTTTTCCATCGTACAGATCGGAGTACTGCCACCGTGTGTTTGACGCTCACGGAGCCTCAGCCATTTTCATTTCCCCTGGCATTAATTACAGTCGCAGATTAGATCGTGCTATCGACATTCCAAATTGCGAATCGGTTTGGATAGAAATTGAGCAGCCTCATTTTACTCATAATAAAAAAAAATTTGATACTTCCTAGCATCTATCGTTCTCCTTCTTCCTCACTTGCTCAATTCCTATCTGCTCTTGAGACCATCTTGAACAATCTATCACTTGAAAACAAAAACATTGTTGGTAGGTGATATCAACATAAACTTGTTAGATTTTCACTCGAACAGTACTGTTGCGTATACTGATTGCCTATTAGGGTACGGGTTAATGCGCCTCATTAACTCGCACACAAGGTTTAACCCATATGGCGCTAATACTCTTCTAGATCATGCTTTTTCTAACTTCAGTACTCAAGTATCGGAGTAATTGATGTCGATATTATCGATCATAATCCCATCTCCATCACATTTGTTAGCACTGTAACTCTAATCAACACAACTTTCACTGTAACGCACTTTGACCAAGAACGCTTTATGACTGCTATTTCACACTGCGATTGGTCGAAAGTAATCACACAAACTGATTCACAATTAGCGGTTGACATATATTCCTCTTTATTTTTAGAAGCTGTTGCTGCTAGTACTTATACCATTGCTTGTAACAAGAAATACCAAAAGCCTCAAAACCCTTGGATGACTTCTGCATTATTAACAAGTCTCAGAAAAAAAGATAACCTCTATAGGAAAGTGAAAAGGCAACCCTTTAATACCGCCCTTGCACTTCGATATAAAAGTTATTGTAACAGTTGGAACTCTTTGTTAAAAAACTCGCCAAGAAAAATTACTATAATGAAGAATTCATATAAAATAAAAATATCCCCCCCCCTAAAAAAAGAGTGGAAACTGTTCAATGAATTCTTAAATTCGCCTGTAATCAACTCGCCTATAACGAAAATAACTTTCGATGGCGCTACTTATTGTCGTTCTGATGACATTGCTAATGCATTTTCTGAGTATTTTAGTTTGTCATCCAGTAATTCGAAAAATGTTCCTTCCCCTAGTTTGCCGCGTTTACCTCAATCATTTTTTGTCTTTCCTTCTTCATCTGAAGAAGT